>JAOUQV010000025.1:535071-562480 GCA_028565295.1 Aspidoras spilotus | reverse complement strand
GATGTATCAAGAGCCACTTTGGGGTGTTTTGGAGTAGCAAGTCAGGAAACGTTTTCCTCCACCAGCATCACGTAGTGTCCTGGACACTATCCTGCAACAAGAATGGCTTAAAATCCCTCTGACCACTGTGCAAGACTTGTACGTGTCATTCCTTGTGTGTGCGTGTGTAAATGTATTAATACCCCTTGAACGTTTTCATATTTTGTCACATTACAACCACATACATAAATATATTTCATTGTAATCGAATGTGAAAGTCCAACAGAAAATTATGAAGTGGAAAGAAAATTATACATGATTCAAAACATTTTTTACAAATAAAATACTGTAAAGTGCGGTTTGCAAAAGTATAGAATCTTATTTTCTCTGAGTGCATTCAAAAGTTGCTTGATTGCAAATGACTAAAGAGAGTCCACCAGTGTGTAACCTAATCTCAGTACAAATACAGCTGCTCCGTGATGGCCTCAGAGGTTGGTTAAGGGAATGTTGGAATTAAACAGCATCATGAAGTTCAAGAATACCCCTGATCGGTCAGGAATAAGGTTGTGGAGACGTTGAAAAGAGTATGTCACAACTGTAAACCTAACCTAATACTTTTGCACACTGCACTTTTTAATTATTAATAATTTTCTCTCCCCTTCACAATTGTAGACAACTGTGTGTGTTGGTCTTTTACATTAAATTCCAATGAACTATATTTGTTTGTGGTTGTAATGTGACAAAATATGGAAAGGTTTGAAGGATATGAATACTTTTGCAAGCCACTTTGTTTGTGTATACAGGTGCTGGTCATAACAAAAAACAAACTCAAATTCAGTATCTCAGAAAATTAGGATATTACTTTAGACCAATACAAAAAAGGATTTTTAGAAATGCTGTCCAACTGAAAAGTATGAACATATTTAGCATATACAGCACTCAGTACTTAGTTGGGGCTCCTTTTGCCTAAATTACTGAAGCAATGCATTGGTCAGCAGCAAGAAGAATAAGTTGTGCTAAACCTTTCTGGTAGCTGGCTGTGTGGACTTTGGTCCTCAGAAAACACAGTGGACCAACACCGGCAGATGACATGGTTTTCCAAACCATCACTGACTGTGGGAACTTTAAACTAGACCTCCAGTCCCTTTTGTCTTTAGACACTTCTGATGCGTGAATGAATACGACAGCTGAAACCCATGTCTTACATATGTCTGTGCATGGTGGTTCTTGATGCACTGACTTTAGCGGCAGTCCAGTCTCTGTGATTCTCGCCCACATTTTTGAATGGGTTTTGTTTCACAATCCTCTTCAGGTTGTTGTTATCCCTATCCCTTTTGTCTTGCCATACTTGTGCAAGGTGTCAGTGGTCATCTTTTGGAAAACTCTCAAGTCAGCCGTCTTACCCATAATTGTGGAGCCTACAGAACCAGATTGCGGGATTGTTTAATGGCTGTTGCAGGTGTTTTGAGTTATTAGCTGATTGGTGTGTGGCACCAGGTGTCATCAATATAAACCCTTGAAATAGATCAGTCTGTGTGTAATTAATGTAAGTTAAAGTTTAATTTTTTAAAATAGTTTTTATGATATTCTAATTATATGATCTGTGTGTGCGTGCATGCGTGCATGTAAGTAAATACACACACACACACTTTCTAAAACTATTTGCTCACCTATCCAAATTTTGGGAATCAGGTGTCCTAATCACTTCTATGGCCTCGTGTGTAAATGATTCAGCATTGGACATTTTGCTCTTAGCTTTGTGGGAACAGTTTAGAGCTGGCCCCTTCCTCTTCCAACATGACTGTGGACCAGTGCACAAAGCAAGGTCCATAAAGACATTATTCTGTGCAGGTCAGTCAAGGTCATTCACACCAGATTCTGTCATTAAAGACATTAACTCGAGAGAACATCTTTGGGATGAATTAGAGAGCCAGGCCTTCTTGTCCAACATCAGGCGTGTGACCTAACAAATCTGCTTCTGAAAGAATTGGCAAAAATTCCAATAAACATAAACTTTCTCAGAAGAGTTGAAGTTGTTCTGGCTGCAGAGGGTGGACCGACATCATATTGAGCCCTATGAATTAGCTTATTTCTCATATGTGGTTCAGGGCATGTGAGTAGGTGGCACAGTGGATAGTGCTGTGACCTCACAGCAAAACGGCCCGAGTTCAATACCCCGGGGGAGCGACCTGGGAATTTCTGTCTGGAGTTTGCATGCTTTTCTCGTGTTCACATGGATTTACTCCGGTTTCTCCCACAGTCCAAAGACATGCCTGTTAGATGAATTGGAGATGCTAAATTGTCGAAGAATTTTGTATGTATATATGACTTGAGTGTGAGAAACTTGTGTATGAATGTGACCTTGTTCCTGTCGTCAGTATGACTATCGGTGTCGAAGATGACAATAATAAAACAATAAAACAAACAAACGGCATGTAAGTGAATACTTATAGTGTATATGTATATATTAATTCATATGTATGTTTTCTGTGTGCATGCAGGTGGCAATGCCTCTACCTGGCTCTCAGCTGCGTTATGGTTCAGCCCAGCAGCACCTGATCCTCCCGCAGTCCATCCAGCTTCAGCAGGGACAGAATCTCTCTGTCGGCGCCCCACGCCGCCTCATTCCTCCTGCATCCCAGCCTCCTGTAATCACCACCGGGCGAGAGGTGAACATTATTTTTTATAATTCTGTCCCATGTGTTGTCTGTTATATTTCTTTTATTAACTGTTACGTGTTTGGGTTTTGTTTAGCCATCTCAGCTGGATATGAAAGGATTTCAGTTCCCCGACAAAGCCAGTCACTCTCCTGGGATACCTGGCGGCTCGTACAGGTGCGTAAGCGCAGCACAGGTGAGGTTATTGGGTTTTCTGTTTTGTTTATTTTTAATGATTTAGACATAAAATCTTACTAAATTCTTTTTTGATCTGTTGTTTCAGGCCAGGTTCTTCCAGCCCCAGTGGGAAACCGCATGGTCCCGTGGCCCCCCAGACTGTCGGTCCACTCCCCGGACATTATGCCCAACAGGTGTGTAGGTTTATTTTTCCAAATTACAAACACATGCACTAATATTTGATTCCAATTTTTTCCCTCATTCTCCATTATTGTGTTGTTGCAGATTCCCCCTCAACAGGGCAACTTGGTGATGCACATGCGACCTCCTACCAGCGGGTCTTTCCCAAACCCAATCCAGAGACCTGTAATGCAGGTAAACAAGGCTGTAATAATGCGCTCTACCCCTTATTCGAGCCCGGGTCACGAGCCTCCCCTCTCTACCCCCCCTTCCAACCCGGAGCCCCCTAACAAGGGTGCGGAGGAGGGCACGAAGGTGAGCCACCCACTGTAAAACAATTATAGGTAATTTCAGTTCACTTTTCTTTTCATTATATGGTATAGTATTAAAATCATGACTCTTTGGTAATAATCAAAGCAAGCATATAATATAAATTACAGAGTAGCTGAGTTGTGTGATTAATTTTTTTTAAGCCACAGTACCTTTTCATGATTTGTTATGAAATAGATCTCAAAGTAAAAAGCTTATGTTAATAAATCTGTACTAATATTTTTACTTCAGTTAAATCCCCTTTTATTTCTAAAGAATATTAAACAATAGTCATTGTGCCTAAGTTTCTTTACGTGGACATGAGACACACATGATTGTTTAATATAATACATTTATTCCCCATAAATAAAATCCAAAATCAGGATGGCTTGTAAAATTGAGCTTAAGGTTTATAAAATTCAAACACTACACTTTATAAACCAGGTTAAAGTTCATAATTATGACCTAGAGCAGGGGTTCCCAATCTTTTGCAAGCTCAAGCCCCTCAACGCTTGTTCAATGCTCCTTCCACACCTATGCCACTTTTCATAGATATATAGGCTAGGCTATTATTGTAAGGCCCGCACTTATTATTATTTTTATCATCATCAGTAGTGGCAGTAGCACCAGACTTGTAATGTGAGCTTGCAGGCATTATTATTATTATTATTATTATAATTATTATTAAGAGTAATGGTATGTGTATTATGGTTGCATTCATTGAGGTTACATGCTAAGAGAAAAGGGGCTTCTGTTGACCAAAACCTACATTCAAAATAAGTTAAGTGTGAGAAAGAATATCAAAATGAAATCATGTCATTTAAGAGATTTGAAACTGATTTGCATTTGTTTAAATCAAGTGCATTGCAGTAAGAATTAATACTTGGTGGCAAAACCCTGCATAGCAGGCAGACACTTTTTTGTAGTTGATGATGAGGATTGTGTACGTCAGGAGGAATTTTGGTCCTCTCTTCTTTGCAGATCTTCTCTAAATCATTAAGATTTTGAGGCTGTCGCTTGGCAACTTGGATCTATAGCTTCTTCCAATAGTTTCTATGGGGTTAAGGTCTGGAGACTGGCTATGCCACTCCATGACCTTAATGTGCTTCTTTTTGAGCCTTTCCTAAAGACTAAGCCCCGACCTAGTTTTAATGTCCTGGTGGAGGGAAGGAGCTTGTCACTCAGCATTTTGCGCTTTAATCCATTCTCCCATTGATGCAGTAAAGTAGTCCTGCGCCCTTAGCAGAGACACACCCGGAGAATATAATGTTTCCACCACCATGCTTGACAGTGGGGATTGGTCTTCCTCCAAAAACAGCGTAGTAAGTTAATGACATAGAACTCAGTTTTTGTCTCATCTGACCAGTGCATCCTTTCCCAATCACTCTCAACCTTCCAAGTATTCATTGGCAAACTTCAGACAGGCCTGCACATGTGCCTTTTTGAGCAGGGGGACCTTGCAGGCACTGCAGGATTTTAATATATTACGTAAAGATTTTCTTTGTGACTTTGGTCCCAGCTGCTTTAAGGTCATTAACAAGTTCCCCGTGTGCACTTTTAAGCTGATCTCTCACCTTTCTTTATGATCACGGAAACCCCATGTGGTGAGATTTTGCATGAGCCCCAGATTGAGTTGGATTGACAGCTATTTTGTATTTCTTTCAGTTTCTTACAAATGCACCAACAGTTGTCTTCCCTGTGGGCAGGTGTATTTTATACAGGTGACAGTCTAAGACAGATTAGGAGTGTCTAACTGGTCTGTATGAGCCAGAGCTCTTAATGGTTAATAGGGGATCAAATACTTATTTTTCTCTGCAAAATGCAAATGTATATATTTATACAATGTGATTGTCTGGATTTTCTTTTGATGTTCTATCTCTTACTGTTAAAATAAACCTAACCCTTAAAATTATAGACTGTTTATATCTTTGTCAGTGGGCAAACTTACAAAATTAACAAGAGATCAAAAAATTATTTCCTTCACTGTCTTTAAGGTGCGTTTCTGATACTGACTGTCTCTATTGGCTGGTGTTGTGCAGGTCAAAGACCTTCGTGAGTCTCGGCAGGTTGTTTCGGATCTGAAGGCATTCTCTTCCTCATCTGTGAATCCTGGTAAACTTCAGGACATGACCACAGCTGGAGTGGTGAAACACATCCGCACCGGAGCTATTAAACCTCAAATTGTTAAAGTGGAGGAGAGCAAGGCCTGATCACGGAGCATACACTTGCAATTCATTTCATTCTAGAGTCTCTGAGCTCCAAGGGCATCCTCTCTATCTCCATCTCTCTCTTTCTGTTGTCATCTATCCTCACTTATCAGTCACTGGACCCCAGTGTGATCCCAGGAGCACCAGAACAGGACACTTTTCCAGCTAAAGCACCATATAGAGAGATATCTATATAATTAAATCTTTACTATATATTATATCTATGTATGAAAACACACGGATGTGATACGTTGAGACTCTCTTCAAGATCCTCATTATTTATTTTCCATTTCAACAGCTAGAACTATGAATTTAAAGAAAGCTAGAAGAAAAAGCCTCATTCTTTCCTTGTCCCATCCTTTTTATGCCAAAACAATATTCCACTTTTGTCAGTTTTCGGTTGGCATGAAGGAGAGTTATGGAACTGAAGTGTCATTTTTACTGAAACCATGAAATTTTAACTTTTTTTTTTTTTTTTTTTTTTTTTTCTAAATAAACACATTAAATATTATAATCAGCGCCTATTTGCTCTGTTATGAAGGGGCAACTTTTACTCACAATAAAACAAAAATTGTAAAACAATGTAATTTGAGGATTTTTGTTTTAAATATAACACAGAACTGTTAAATTCCGCTGTTTTTAACTGCAAAAATTATTTTTAAGCTTCTTTTCTTGTGTAAGACAAGTGCAACATAGAGCACTTCAGTGTTAAAACTTGATTAATTTTATTCAATAGTTGAGCTGATGCAGTATGTTTTTGCGTAGGCGTTAAATATGGATAATATTACGATAAAAGGATAACTGGTATAAGGAACACCTGGCATGTGGTGGAAATAACTGATAAATCCCCCATTTGCTGGATAAAGCAAAGTCGGTTCTCATACAAGCTATTGATCTGTATAATGCACAGCAGAAGATAACATATTCCAGATATTGGTAAACGGAGAAACTTTGGACTCCAACTGTGTCTGTGGCCAGAGATGTGGTTTCAGTAACAGCTGCACTTGTGGTCTGTCCATGCACCACAGTTTTAGGTGTGTAGAGCAACCATTGAACATCAGTTGAATGTGGCCATGTGTGGGTTGATCTATGAGGCAAGTGTCAAACTACGAGCTGGTGCAATAGATATGCGTTGGCTGGTGTATGGGAGTTGAATGAAGAATGTCTGTAATTAATCAGAAATATGTACCAACATTTAATTTGCTAATGCAGTTCATAATGCTGTGTCTGTTCCGCGTATAGGTTCTTATGTCAAATTCTTATGTCTGAGCTTTTTTAAAAGGTTAACATACAAATCGGTTACTGATGCAGTTTACTGCAATATTATGATCTATTGTATTAGTGCACACTGCCCAGTGTGAAAGTTGTCAGTGTTTTCGTTTGGGGATTTTATTGTTTTCACTGAGGATCTCATCCATAACCATATACAATGGTGCCAATGTGCTTTAGGTTTTGGTGCATCGTTATCCAATAAAGAACAGTTTGAGTTTTAAACCTTCAAGTCTTTTCCTGTTCACAAGGAATTTTTCCTTCGGATCCATGTTGTTGGAACATATTTATTTTCAGTTATTCAAGACACTTCTTTTGCCCCCCTCTAATCATTTGCTTTCAGAAATCATCATGAAGCTGACTGGGAGAATACCAAGGGTGTGCACAGCTGTAATCAAAGCAAAAGCTGCCTACTTTGCAGAATCTAAAATTGTGTTTTAACACTTAACTTTGCTGCATGATTCCTTGTGTGTTCCTTCATAGTCCGGATGACTTCAATATGAGTTTGCAGAGTAGGAAAAAAATAAAATATTGAATGAGACAGTGTGTCCAAACTTTTGACTGGTACTGTATGTTGACATGGAAGTGATTGGAATTCGCTTATTAATATGCGTGCGTGTATAATATTGCGGTAAAGTTTATTGCATTAAAGCAACACTAATGTGTTCAATGGCTGACTAGATACACTCAATTACTAAATGATCGGAAGACCTGAGTTTTCCGAAGTACCTCAAATCTATCTTTATAAACATAATACTGTAGAGAAATTATGTAATAATGTTTACATCCATCTTTTGCCTTTGTCATTGTTTATACATATTTTATAATCTTTTACTGTTTTTGTTCCCTGAGAAGTAAAAATATTGGAGATATAATGGAGATCATGGTGGAAGGCAGAAGTTGAAAGCAACTGGACTCATACTGTATATATACGTATATCTGATGTAACAAATGCTGCGGCTTGTGCCAGTAAAGTGAGGAATGAAATTAACAAATATATGGTAAAATTAGTCAGTTAGCACCAAGACTGGTGAAAGCCTTGGTCAGGGCAGTAGCCACATGTGGTTGTGAAGCCTGGACACTGAAGAAAGACATATGCAAGATTAAAACAGTATTAATATTTATTATATTCATCTGTTTATATTTTATACCTGTTATATTTACTGCGGTCACGCTATCTAACATTAGGAGTTTACTGTGCCCCTAAACCGTGTTTTAGGATCCTCTGTATCAAAGCGGATGTAGAGGCGAAAGCCGCTTGCACTTTTAGTTTAAATAAATAGAAAATAGAGAAGAAATCTATGTCAAAATCTCAGTATTGAATTTTACTTTGATTTAAGATGTCATATTACATCAACATGTCTTACTGTCCAATACACTATAGTCAAGTCTTGTCATTAACTCAATTTTTATAATTCCTCACAGAACAATCACATTCAAAACATTTGTAAAGATATGTAATGCAATGCTTTTTATATACAGTACATTTATACCAGTATCATCATTGTAATCAACTTTTGGTAAAATTGCTTATCACAAATCATTGCAATTTGTTAATTTTTACTAGAAAAATAATCATTTGATATTCTTGTTATGTAAGGATACAAAATCTGGTCTAATCAATACCAAACTGATACTATGCTTTATTGCGTCATCACGTTACTCTAAATTCCTATAGTATAAACGTCTGAAACTCATAACATTAGTACATTAGCTACTGCTCTTCAACAATATTTGGATGTGATTTCATAACGATTTTTTATAAGGCTTTGAAATCTGGTCTACTTGATACCAAATTGACAGTATGTACAGGTTTGTCATCCCAAATGTCTGAAACTCATACCATAAGTACATCAGCTACTTCTCATCAACATTGTATTTGTGAGACTTCATAATAATTTGTTTGTCTTGTTTCATAAGGCTTTAAGGTCAGGTCCACTCACTACTGAATTAGTACTATGTACATAAATTTGCCATCCCATTATTCCAAGTTCATACAGTAAAAATGTCTGAAATTCATAATCTAAGTACATCAGCTAATGCCCTGTAGGTTAAAATTAACATTTTATTTCATTAACATTTTTTGCACATTATATATCAGTAGGTTATGTTTATTAAGGTGCAAAAATCATTTATTCTATATTTTCTATTTATTTATACTAAAAGCGCGAGTAGCTTTCCCCTCTGCACCGCTTTGCAGCAGAGGACCGTAAAACACGATTTAGAGGCGCAGCAAAAATCCTAGTGCAGATAGGGTGACCGAGCGTTTTTAAAGTGCTGATGGCGTGACCGCGGTTTTGTATTTTAGTCTTATTTAGTTTACACATTTGTTTGTTGGTCTGTTTTGTTTCTATATTGTTTGATTGTTTATAATATTAGTTTTCTAGATCCCAAAACATTCCTCACTAGAACTACGTAGAGTTGAGGAAGAAACGTTTCATCTCTGTTTGCTTGCTGCAGATCTGCTCTCTTATTGGACCGTTGCTCGTGACGCAATACGCGAGGAGCGGCGATTGATCTACGTTGCCAGATTGTTATACTTTTTGACAAAAGTATTTATCTGTAAAAGAGATTTTATGCACTTTACGTAGAAACTGTTTAATCCGTTTAACTCATATTTTAACTCATACGGTTTACTAAAAAAATAACTACATATCATTTAATCTAATATATTGTTTCAAAGATGTTCTTATCTTGATGGATCTGGCAACACGAGTGAATTCCGAGCATAGTTTTTGGAGCAAACCTGATAGAAAAAACTACCGCTGTTCGGTAAGTTATTGAACATGTTACGTTTATATATCGCCTATAATTGTTGTAAGATTGGATAATATAACAAGATTGGGCAAATTATTTGGAATTAATTATATAGAATAAAATAAATAAATTGTGTTTATACTTTACTTAAATAAAAAAGAACCTAGATTTGTGTTTTAGTTCATATGCACTGGTGTGCATTTATTTCTTGTTGACGGATTATTTTAAGAAAACGAATGAGCCAGAAAGTAGAAAACTGCTCTCAGTGGAGTTGGATCAGATTTTTGGTTGATAGAGTCGACTCCGTGTGTGTCTCCAGCAGGATGGTTGGGAAACAGGTAAGACAAACGGATGAAGGCCTAATGATGATGCAGGAGTTGGAGGACCGTCTGAAAGAGCAGATCGACAAGCTGGAACACCTCCGGCTGTCTGCTGCAGAGTTGAAAGAAAATCTGTCCGCGGTGAGAGGCTTTTAAAACTGTACAGATCACATGACTCGGCTCTTAAATAAGAGTCGGCTCTTTCGGCTCCTAGACGATTCACTGTTATATTGTTGTAACACTGAGCAATCATCAAAGCGGCGGGAACACGTTTGTTATCTTTAATAAAACAAATAATAATATACTTGAATATAAATCAATATAAAGGCTAATATACAAGCAGTGCTAAAATATTGTTTAATTCACTTAAACACTGTAAGGAAATGAGCAGAACTAGTCGTATTAATTAATTTTATCATTTAAATCCATTTTATGTTTGAATCATTTTTTTAACTTTCAGAATGTATTATTAGTTTATATGAGGGGTTGTGGAGCTTTTGTACAGCTGGACCCCTTTTTAGGGATAAAAATTATTCGCATTCACAAACTACACCCCTCCACACAAACAACCAAAGTAGCTCCAGGGATGCCAGGTACAACAAAAAAAACTGTTTTGTAATTATTTTGTTTATAAGGGTTTTATTATTACTATTGCTGTTAATCTTAATGTTGTCAAATTTCAGCCACTCAAAGGCTGTAACATCAAGGGCAGTCCAAACACGTGCTCAAGGTGTTTAGTGAGAACTCCATGACTGACCGTATCTAAATCAGCACTAAGGTCTAATAACCCAAGCACAACTTACGGAACCCGTGACTAGTAGTAAATACTTACTTAAATACTCAAGTTTGCCAAAAGCCAGGAATAGACATCTTTCAAAAATTGTCTAATATTACTAAGAATATGTCAAGTATAGTATACTTAAGTATAGCATACAAGAATTATAGTATAGTATACTTCCTGCAGTACTATCTTATGTTACCCCCCACAGGCTGTGTAAAGCTCATTGACTGTATTAGCTATGATAGAGCTAATTCTTTATTATTATTTTGTTTTTAGAACAATGGAGAACTACGTCATTCCATCAGTGAGCACACAGACTGGCTCAGTCAGATAACAGAGCGCACAGAAACACTCCAGATGAACACATCTGTCTTCATGCAGGTCTGAAAAAAAATTGATCACTCAAAGTTTTGTACATTTATGCTGGATATAAAGTTTGAGTTGAGACATGTTGTGCTGGATGTTTATCAGATGAACTCAAGGCCCCGAGGCTTCAGAGAGAAACAGCAGAACCTTCGAAACCCCAGCCACATCAGGCATGGACAGTTGATTGACGACGCCCAATCAGAAATTGGCTGGTCTCCGATCCGTATAAGGCGAAACAGTGACGCCGCATCCGAGATGTCATGCGTCTGGTGACCAAAACAACCCAACAATTTATTAAAGCAGTATCTTATGACTTCTTTTTACTTATATTTATATATCAGTTATGTTTTTTTATATATTTTCTTTAAAGGGAACAAACATACTACTGGATTTTTAATATTTTTAATAATCAATGAAAAAATACTTTGATAAGTCATTGATTATTCTAATTTGAATAATTTCAAGAAGAATATGAATATGCTCATATTATACACTGTCATCACTTTGCAATAGTTGGCTGCACAGAAATGTTATAGGGATAAGTTGACTGAGTTTAGCTACACAGATTAGACTACCGCATGTTTTTTGACTGTTGGAGGAAACTCTACACAGAAAGGACCAGGATACCCCACTTAGGAATCAAACGATGCTCTGTAAATCCTAGGAAAGAAGCTCAGAAAAAGAGTTGTTGATGCTCATCAGGCTGGAAAAGGTTACAAAACCACCTGTAAAGAGTTTGGGCTCCACGAATCCACAGTCAGATAGATTGTGTACATTTAGAGGAAATTCAAAACCATTGTTACCATCCCCATAAGTGGTCGACAGACAAAGATCACTCCAAGAGCAAGGTGTGTAATAGTCGGCGAATTCAGGACCCCAGGATATATTCTAAGTAACTGAAGGTCTCTCTCACATGGTTCCACCATCAGAAGAACACTGAACAACAATGTCGTGCATGGCAGGGTTGCAAGGAGAAAGCCACTGATCTACAAAAGAACTGCTCGTCTGCAGTTTGCTAAAGATCAGAAGCCAGAAGACTATTGGAAGAATGTTGTACACAGATAAGACTAAATATATATATAAAACTTATCACACTTTCATTAAAATTCAGCTCGGAGGCATCCACTTCAGTTGTTTTAAAAACTTGATTGGAATAACATAGCAGCATGGTGGTACAGTGGATAGAGCTCCGGGTGGGGCGAAATTTCTATGTGGTGTTTGCATGTTCTCCCCATGTTCACACAGGTTTTCTCCGGGTACTCTGGTTTACTCCAAAGACATGCATGATACTTTATTTGGTGTCTCTAAATTGCCCATTAGTGTGTGAACGTGAGTGTGCGCCCTATGATAGATTTGCGCCCTGTCTAGGGTTGTTCCTGCCCTTGCGCCCAGAGTTGCCCGGCAGAGTTGCCGCTGCTTCCCCGAGACCCTAAACTAGGATCTAGGGTATAGAAAATGAATGAATCAATAAATGATTGGAATCGGCCTGTGGTAAATCCAGTTGATTGGACGTGATTTGAAAAGGGACACGCCTGTCTATATAAGGCAAACTAAGATATGAGGTCCAAGGAATTGTCTATAGACCACTGAGACAAATTTGTTGATCTGAAGAAGGGTTCAGTGTAAATTTCTGCAGCATTGAAGGTCCCAATGGACACAGTGGCCTCCATAATCTGTCCACTAGAACTCTTCTTATGGCTGGTCGCCCAGCCAATCTGAGTGATGAAGGTGTATGACATGACACATTTATTTTAATAATATCAGAATTCATTTATTGATTAAACATTTATGACATTTTTATTCTTCTTGAAAGGTTTTCATTTATGCTTTGCATATTTGCTTGCAGTAAATTTAATCATAAATAAAAATAAAATGGGCAGCACTTTAAATATCTTTCCACACCACTGGGTGATAGTTGGGGGAGTAGTTTTTATCCATTGAAAAAAAGGAGGACTCGTATAAGTTAGGACATTTAGTTGACATTAGATACTGAACGTAAAGGTTCACATGCTTTTGCCAATTACAAGTATGTAATGATAATTTTCCTCAATAAATAAATAAGCAAGTATAATATTTTTGTCTAATTTGTTTAAGTCCTTATGTATTTTTAGGACTTAAAAAATCAGGTCATATTTATGCAGAAATATAAAAAATTTTTAAGGGTTCACAAACTTTCAAGCTCTACAGTATGTGTGTAAGTGCATCATTGCAATTTTCCCGCCTCTGGCTAAGGTTACTGCAGTTGAGAACTGCAAACATTTTTGAAACACATTCTGCATGCATATACAGAGCAGAGGACCAAATGGTGAATGTGAGAAATAATGTTGTAAGGAGTTCAGATTGGAATTGAAGCAGCAGCAACAGCGATCATTCAGACAGGCAGAAAGGTACTTTTGTGTCATCTGGACAGGTAAAAGACAAACAAGAAAACTGGTGGTGGAATGAGTAAGTCCAGGAGATTATTTAGAAGAAGAGATTAGCAAAAAAGCAAAGTGACAGAGAGAGAGGACTGAAGAGAGTAAGCAGAAGTACAAAGAAATGCAGTGAAAGACAAAAAGGTAGCAGAGCCTATGATCAGTTGAATGAGATATTAGAAAGAAAGGAAGAAGAAAATGAGGAAAAAATGGCTGGTGAAACAGAGAGATAGACCTGGAATGCATGTGCAACATTTCAACGTGATCAAGGATGGAAATGTAAAAGTAGTTACATGTAAGGAAAGGAATGAGAGAGATGGAGCTACCAGACAGGAAGCAGATAGAAGAAGACCAAAGAGGAGATATGGATGTGGTCATTGTAGTCATTCAGGTAGCTGGTCTAAGAGCAGACCTCTCAGCTGCAGCATGGACACTTGTTGGATTAGTGATAAGTATAAAAAAATATAAAATATATAAAATATAATATAAAAAAAGATATAAAAAATGTAATAAAAATAAAGTATAGGTCCAATCTAAAATTTCAGCTGCAGCATGCACACTTGGATTAGTTTTAAGTGATTTTATTCAATAAAAAATCAGTATATACAATACATGTCCTATAACAAAACCAAGCTATTTGCGAGTGATGATACTGACACCTATCGGCAGATTTATGTATAGCCGCATTATTAACTGGAATAATAAAGTGTTAGTGGCAGTGAGTTGATTGGAAGGAAATCCAACGCGTAAGCACGGATACATGGGTGTTGTAGAATTCTCCGATTTATTTAAAATGTACCTCCTATCGTATTTCGTTTAAAAGTTAATAGCGCTAGAAAGTCGAGTATCCAAAATAAAACTAACTTTACCGTGGTACGACGAGCTTGGCTGAAAAACGCCTTATGAAACGGATCTTCTTGTCAATACGTTGATGACAGACCGTGTTAAATGAGCGGCACTTCTGTCTGACAGCGCAGGAAAAGTCCGAAACGAAAATAATTCGGCGACCGTCATGCACGACAGGTTGATAACATTCGCAGTTTATCTCCAGAGTTATGAATCTTAATGATTACTGGCAATCTGTTTTCGGTCCCCATGCGCGATCGGCACCTCTTAGTCGTCAAACCGAGTTTGGTCGGAAGCCATGTCTCGAAAAATTTGTGATGGTCTTCTCC
This sequence comes from Aspidoras spilotus, assembly GCA_028565295.1. Lineage (NCBI taxonomy): Eukaryota > Metazoa > Chordata > Actinopteri > Siluriformes > Callichthyidae > Aspidoras > Aspidoras spilotus. The sequence continues at coordinate 547,889 of JAOUQV010000025.1, read as the reverse complement.
TTCCACCCCCTCTGGTATATTGGAAAGTCTTATATTATCCCGCCGACTGCGATTTTCTGCATCATCCAGTTGTTTAGAAATGGCGTGGATTTTAGACTCTCTGCTTGCAAGCATACGCTCTAGTTTTGTAACACGGTCCTCCACATGTGATATTCTTTGCTGTCCATATTGGCCTTCCAGCGAAATGTTTTATCCAATGCCTCAGATAGTCTTGACAGTTTGTCTTCAATAAATTCGCTGATCTTTTGAGACACTTCACATACGATTCTTGGCCACTAGCCATTGTTGTTCAAGGCTGGTCTGTGATTTTCTGCTGGTCTGTGAAGTTCTAGTACTTTTCTCTGAGGTTGGCTGCTGGAATTTCTAGACATGTTCTTGTAGTACTGTAAAGCCTCAGTTTATTCAGTAGTAAAAACTTACTTACTCATCAAATAAATCGGGAGCATAGTGAGAGCACTCCAAAGAGGTGGGTTATAATGAGGATTTGAATTGTGGAAAGATGAGACTGGGAGGGTGAGAGAGAGTTCACAGAGTGAGGGCAGCTACACTAAATGATCTGCCTCCCAACGAGGACCGCCTAAATCTAGGTGTGGCCAGCAGGCCAGCATCAGAGGACCTGAGTGAGCACCGAAGATTGTAGGGGGTCAACTGGTGGGAAAGGTAAACTGGGACAAATCTATAAGGGGCTTTAAAAGTAAGGAGTAGTATTTTATATTGGATGTGTTTTTGCACAGGGAGCCAATGCAGTTGATAAAAACCGGGCTGATGTGGTCGTGTTTTCGAGTGGATGTGATGATCCTAGCAGCATCATTTTAAATAAGTTGTAATGGCCGTATTATCTTGTTAGGAAGACCATATAGAATATACATTAGTCCAGCCGAAAAGTAACAAAAGCATGGACCAAAACATCTGCTGTCTGTGAAAGACGAGCAGTGTTACGTATGTGGAGGTAAGCAGACTTTGTGATAGAGTGGAAATAGGGCTGAAAATATAGGAGACATCAAAAGTAACACCAAGGTTCTAAGCAGTAGCAGCAGGAAAAATAGAGGTGTTTCCAATAAGAACAGGGCAAGAGAAAGAGGGTAGTGCAGCTTTATCAGTGTTTAATTGAAGATAATTTGCCTGCAGCCATAAAATGAGATCTTGAAGACACCTGGTGAGAGCAATAGGAGGAAAGGAATCAGAGGGCCTGAGGCTGAGGTAAGTCTGCATATCAACCTCATAGCGGTGGAATTTTAACCCGTGATTTTGGAAAATCTCGCCCAGGGGAGAGATGTATAAGAAAATACCAGTGGTCCAAGGACCAAGCCCTGAGGCATGCCCTAATGTAGGCATGCATTATTTGAGACGCACTATATCTGTACAAAATGTTGCCTATCAGAGAGGTATTAGAGAAAAATGTTGTGGTTTATAGTATCAAATGTGGCAGTGAGATGGAGAAGTGGTAGAATAGAGACCAGTCATTTAGAATGCAAAGCAGTGCAGCCTCTGTACTATCATATGGATAAAAACGAGATGAAGCAGCTGGGATGCCATGACTCTTACTTTATTTTAAGACAGAAACAGTAGGTTTGAAACAGGTCTAATGTTACCAAGATCATTGATATCAGAAAAAGAAAGAAGAGAATGAAAAATGAAAAATTGACCATGTGACAGATAGGGGCAGCAAAAATAGCAGCCACAGAGCACTGAATGAAGGAGGTAGGGATTGGATCTAGATTGGCGGATGTGGTAGACTTTGATTTGTAAGACTTCAGCAGAATCAACAGGTAGGACAGAAAAAACAGTGTAGGAACCAGACACCAGTGAAAGATGGGATGGGGCAGATGCTGGTGCACCCTGAAGCCCCTATTCATAGTTGACACCTTATCGCTAAAAAAGTTAAGAAAGGCCTAACACAAACCAGGGGAGGGAGTGACTGTAGTAAACAACCATTTTGGGATTTTTGAATACTTCGGTATAGTACGAGCTTTATTAGGGTCGCCTTATATTTAGCCATGTGGTCCATAATTGGCAAAAATGAACCATAAATACAGATTTCTTATATTCTAGGTGTCAACCCATCATTTTGAGCACACAAAGCTCACCGGTGATCCATGTTGCAGAATGAGAGGAAGGCGCAAACCGAGACTTAATTGGTTCCAGTGTGTCAGAAATCCTTGCCAGTGTTGTATTGTAAGATAGTGCAGCCTCATCAAGAGAATGAAGTAGACAGATATAACTGAAATGAGACGCAATGAGAAGAATAGATAGGGAAGGCGGGTCAGCAGCACATAAATTTTTGGTATGAACGTAGAAGTTTGAATCACAAACAGCGTACTTTCTACTAGAAATTAATTAACAAATTAGTAATAAATGAGTAATATTATTAAAATAAAAAGCTCACTACCATGTATTTCAAGGTTCTCTGCTGCTTTCTGGCACAATGTGGCACATTATTCATTTATTCATTTTCTATACCCACTTAATCCTAGTTCTAGGCTCACAGGGAAGACAGTGCCCATCCGGCAAACCAAAGCACCTGGAGATGCTAAAAATGCTAATTTCTGGAACCTCCAGTAAATATAATATATTTTTATCATTTATATTTATATTCTATAATACTTAGGTGTTATTTTAATTTCATTCATTCATTGTCTTCGGGTTAATCCACAAAAGGTCGCGAGCAAGCCAATTCCTACCCGGCAACTCTGGGCACAAGGGCAAGATTAAGCACCACTTCATCATAGGGTACACACAAACACATATAGTCACACATTAGCTGCCAATTAAGAGTAAAAGATTAATTATCGATAATAATACATCGATAATAAAACCAAAAATTTGACGCAAAATACAATAAATACAAAATATTTTTTTACAAAATACTTAATTTATAGACCACTAAGCTGGTCTGAACAGCTGCAGGGTCACTGTGGACAAAATGACACATCAAAGTCACACATTTTATGCTTTATTTAATGTTCTCACCAAGCAAACTGGTTAATTTAGGAACACACTCTGTACAGTGTGTACAAAATACACTTCGACTCATTACAGCCTGCAATCTGACCTTCTAGTATGTAGAGGAGGTTTTTCAAAAGACCACAATGTTACCTGTGGTTTGTGTTAGAATCTAAAGCTCATGTCTAACCTCTACAGAGAAGGAAGTGCTATGCTTTGATTCTGAACTTTGCTGTAAAGGACACGATACAGCGGAACCGGTGTCCAGTGTTATTCTTGGCATGTTGTAGGTTTCTGCGTCAGCTGAGAATGTCCATAGTGTCCATGGCCCCTGTTCAGAACTACTTATATAGACATTGGACATGCAGGTCATGTGACAAAGACTAGGTCATATAATTCTCACAGTGTCACTGGAGTAAAGTTTATTCCAAGAGCTTACAGGTTCACTGAGGGCCTACAGAGAATTCAGATGGAGTTTTTATATGAAAGAGAAGCAAACGCTGTGGTTTGATGTCAGTATTTCCTAAAAGGACATTGGAAAATTTTGCTATTCATTCATTGTCTTCTGTTTAATCCACAAGGGTTCAGAGGACAATCCTAGACAGGGTGCCAATCCATCGTAGGGCACATATTCATACACTATGGGGCACTTTTAATTTAGCATGCATGTCTTTGGAATGCTTAACAAAACCAGGGAACCAAGAGAAAACCCACACAAACAAAGAGAGAGCCTATATACTCCACACAGAAATTTCCAGAGTTGTAGTGATTAAATCCAGGTCCTTCTTGTGTGAGGCAACAGCTCCTCCCACTGCACCATTTTTATCCAAGTATGAGTATACAATTTTGCTTCAGAATTGCCTATATTTCTTCATTGATTTGACCTCAAACTTCAAATCCTGTGGTCTACAGCATGGTCCTTAAATCCATGCTTAAATCCTAAGGTTTAGCTTAGCACAATATTGAGTTGACTGCAGAGTCTTCCGATCTTGTGTCAGCTGTACTCCATATAGAAAGGACCCAGGAGGATCCATCTAGGAATCGAACCCGGGAACAGGCGCCAGTGCATCAGTGCTATCCACTATACCACCGTGCCTACTATTTTATATACTGTATATACTTTAAGAGCAATGTAGGTATTTTAATAAATACTAAATATTGTGGCTACCGCCACTGTGGATTAGGGGTGTCTGGGTGGCCGGACCTACCCAGGAGGCAGAGCGTGGGACTAATGTTTGTGGTCATGCTTTATTTAACATGTGTTGTGTGTTTAATTAATTAAGGGATGTGTCAGAGGATGTGTATGCTTAGTTTAGTTCATTTTGAGTGTTAGTTAGTTTTTGAATGCGTTTACTACGGGAATTAACGGGGTTAGGGGTTATGTGAGTAAAATGGGTGTCTGACTGCGTACTCTTTAATAAAGAGTATTTCTTATACGTTGGGTTTCCGCGTCCTTGCTGTTACGTCACAATATGTAGTCATTATTTCTTTCAGGAGTACCAGTTAGAACGCATGAATAAGGTGTAACCATGGAATGCGTACTATACTATATAGTGCTTTAGGGAGCATGTGCATAGGTATTAATAGTCTATAATATGAACACGGTTTTTAAAGACCTCAAAGTCTTTCCCCTATTGTCTTTGGCGACTGAAGGACGAATCTTTACGTCATCGAGCTATTGCGCCAACTATAATAGGACATACACGGCTCACTTGTTCTCGCGAGATTGTGACCTCAGGAAAAAAATCCGTACGCCTATATAAAAATCGGCCATTTCGACGGAGAAGGTGAGCGAGTTAGAAGAGGGGAGCGCGGAAATAAGCAAAAGCGATCGGTTTCAGAGGTTTAACGGAAAAGTAAATAACGAAATCTAAGTATTTAGTATGAGTGAGACCGCAATTTCGTTTGCCAAGGATTTCCTGGCTGGTGGAATCGCCGCTGCTATTTCCAAGACAGCGGTCGCTCCCATCGAGAGAGTCAAGCTTCTCCTTCAGGTATTCCCGGCATCTTGTCGGCTCGGTTACCGAATCCTCCAGCAGCAGCATCCCCTCTACTAGATTCACCCTTCATACAGAAAATATTGCTTGTATTGCAAAATAAGTTTCTTTGTAATTTTTGATAAATATTTAACTAATTCCACTAACACTTATGTCAATGCCCTCCACCGTTAGCATTATTAGCTTAGCATACTTGGTTCTTAGTTATCTTACTTTACCTGGCTAGCATATTATTCATGAGGGCATGACATTGTGGCCACGAAGAGAGCTTAAAATACTCTTATTTTAGCTTTTGTAATTTTATAACATTTAAAAGAAAGTCGGAGTAAGATAATTAAAACACTAAAATTGAATATGGACGCTTATGTAACTCTTCCATTATGAGAACAGTTTGTCCTGGAGCGTCTATATTGGTTTTAATAAACGGACTGACTAGAAAACCATTTTACTCGTATATTTAAAAAAAAGTGAACATTCAGATGGGTTTGTAGTGACAAGGTCGTCGCAAGGAGAGGCCGCTTGTTCTTGTTTAGAAACAGTACGTCAACTGAATGATCAGATCTAAACATTTGAGCGATCTAATAATGCTATTTATTCGAACATTAATAACATCTTGCTAATAACTGGTTGGTTAATTTTTTAATTACTTGATTGAGCTTACTCAACAAGGTGAGCAAACATTCGTACAAGGCCATCCATGCCAGTTGCAGCAGCACTGCTATTTCACTGCTATATTTTGACACATGTCTCCTGTATCAACCACACGTGGCTGGCTGCTATGTGACCTTCAGATGCATGCTTGTTACTGGTTCCTACTTTCTTGGTCCATTTGTCATACTATGTTGGATGAACAGTCCACAACTGCTGCTAAAATACTAATACCACATCATAGTTCTGGAAATGTTGTCTTCTTTTGTCCACATTGAGAGCTGCTTTTGATATGAACACCAATTGGGGCACTTGATCAGTTGCCTGGAGTTTCTAATTCAATGTAATGTATGTAATTCGTATCCTATGTTTTAATAATCATAAAGGATCATGTAAATAATGAGCCAAAACAAGTTCCTGTATTTATTTTAATAATGGTTACTAGTAGTTTAGTTGATTGTGTAAAAAGTTATTGAACCATATGTTCTGTACAAAAAAACTTCAAGACTATATACAGATGAATCAAATCATTGAACTGATGTAATTTCTCATTTTATAATGAGCTCAATAATTTCTCAGTGTCACAAGGTCATATTGATGGGAAGACATTTTTTGATCATCTGTCTGCAGGTCCAACATGCCAGCAAGCAGATCACTGCTGACAAGCATTACAAGGGCATTGTGGACTGTGTGGTGCGAATTCCGAAGGAGCAGGGTTTCCTGTCTTTCTGGAGAGGTAACTTGGCCAACGTGATCCGATACTTTCCCACGCAGGCTCTCAACTTTGCCTTCAAGGACAAGTACAAGAAAATCTTCCTTGATGGCGTGGACAAGCGCAAGCAGTTCTGGCGCTACTTTGCTGGTAACCTAGCGTCCGGAGGTGCTGCTGGAGCCACGTCGCTCTGCTTTGTCTACCCTCTTGACTTCGCCCGAACCCGTCTTGCTGCCGATGTAGGTAAAGGAACCGCAGAAAGGGAGTTCACTGGCCTGGGTAACTGCCTTGTGAAGGTGTTTAAGTCTGATGGCTTTAAGGGGCTGTACCAGGGATTCAATGTGTCAGTTCAAGGAATCATCATCTATAGAGCGGCTTACTTCGGTATCTATGACACTGCCAAGGGTGAGTCATGAATCATCATTTCTGCTAACCTGTAGAAGTGTGTGTGTGGTGGAGTTAATGGAGCCATAAAGTATGCACGACTGCTTATTTCTTTTTTTTTTTTGTCTTTTTATTTGTGCAGGTATGCTGCCTGACCCGAAGAACACCCACATCGTGGTAAGCTGGATGATCGCTCAGACTGTAACTGCCGTTGCCGGTCTCGCCTCCTATCCATTTGATACAGTCAGACGTCGCATGATGATGCAGTCTGGCCGAAAAGGAGGTAAAAACTACTGTTTCACACATAGAACAGGGATGTACCCTCTGGAGATTTGTTTATATATAAGGTATCTTCTATTTGCAAAAATGCTTAGTACATTAATAAAGGGGGATTTTTTAAATAATTACTGCTTGAATGTTTGTGAACCTTTTGGAATTTTCTGCATAAAAATGACCTAAAACATCACATTTTTCACATCCTAAAAGTATATAACGAAAACCCAGTTAAACAAATGAGACATACTATACTTGGTCATTTATTTATTGAGGGAAATGATCCCATATTACATAATAGTGAATGGCAAAAGTAGGGTAACCTCTAGGATTCAGTTAATTTGAAGGTTTAATTGAAATCAGTTGTTGTCTATCAGTAGGATGTGAGTGGGTGGCACCCTGATTAATTTAAAGAACAGGGATCTATCAAAGTCTTCTCTTCACAACAAGGTTGTAAAAGTTCATCATGGAATGTACAAAAGAGAATTTCTGAGGACCTCAGAAAAAGTTGTTGATGCACATCGGGCTGGAAAATGTTTACAAAACCACCTCTAAATTTGGTCTGACTGGATTGGTGGAGTCCAATCATGGATGGAGGAAATTCAAGATTGTTAGCCGCCCAAGAAGTTGCTAGCCAACAAAGATTACTCCAAAAAATGCCATCTTGTCCTAGACAAAACAATATTATCCAGCTTGTAATAACCACAGAATATAACTTTTTCCCCAAACTTCTCCACAAATACAAAGCTTAATATGTCTTTAATGAGCTTGATGAGCGATTTTGGTCACTGATGGGTTTAGTGTTAAAAAGCACTTTGTTGTATAGGTCCGGTATGCAGAGGCGTGTCACTGGAACACTGTCCAAAGTAAATAGCCAATAGGTTTACATACGTCCTGAAAGTGATTGACAACTATTTTAACAAACAGTAGAGATCCTAATGAACATGGGGGATGTAAAGACAGTTTTACAATTTTAAAGCCCTTGCAGTCTCGGAACCTCTGAAATTATTATATTAGTTTGAAAGAGACTTTATGAAGTTTGTGAGAAATTGAGAAAATAAGTACACACGCATGGTGTAAAGTGGCATGAAATATTTGGTTAAGCAAAATTTTGCCTTTTAGAAATTGGAGCACATTTCCTAAATGCAATAATATATTTTCTTCAAATTTTGTAGCAAGTTGGTCAAGACCTTATTGAATCAGAAAATGTAGGCAATGGCCTACAAGTGTTACTTCAATTTAAGCAAGGAATGATCATTGTGGAATATTTAGAACTTTACATATGTAATGTTAAAGTGAAGTAGTAAAATCGCTTTTGCTGAATGAGGTTAATAAAGTTAAACGTGTAGTTGCAGTTGTTACTGCACAGGGGGTCACCCCAGATACTGAAAGTAATGGTTTGCATATGCATATATATATATATATATATATATATATATATATATATTTTCCTTTCACAATTATGTAATATTTGATCATGTTCCCAAATAAATAAATGAGCAAGTATATTTTCTCATTTGTTTAACTGGGTTTTATTTATCTACTTTTAGGACTGATTGTTTTAGGCCATATGTATGCAGAAATGAATCATTCTAAATGGTTCAAAGACTTTGAATCTCCACTGTACATTGAATCTTTGGTTTAGTTGTTAGAAATGAATAGCACATAATGAAATAATCATGGGTACTGGTAACATTAAAAGACCAAGATGAATGTAATTGTCCTGTAAGGAATAGTTAATTGGACACATTTGAAGTGCATGAAATGTTTTACACTACAGGTTAGAATGCGGGTTTTTTTTTTTTTTTTTTTTTTTTATTTGCAGAAGCAAGAGAAATGTTTGCAATATTTTATAAAATGAGTAGTTTTCATTGTGAGTGCAGTAAAAATCACTTGCTTTCTGCTGCCTGCCTTATATTGTCCTTAGTCATTATCAAAGCTTCTGATTGGTTGTTGGTAATAGTATTTAGTAGTAACATGTTTTTGTCCCTGTTATGTCTACAGCTGACATTATGTACACTGGCACCATCGACTGCTGGAGGAAGATAGCACGAGACGAAGGTTCAAAAGCCTTTTTCAAGGGAGCTTGGTCCAATGTACTCCGTGGCATGGGAGGCGCCTTTGTACTTGTCCTGTATGACGAGCTCAAAAAAGTCATCTAAATGCCCTTTCCTGGTCATCAGTTTTTTTATATTGTAAACTTTCAATTACAAAATGAGGAGAAAAATATAAAAATTTCAAACGGTAAAAAAAAAATATAACATCCGCACTCATCTGCCTTTATCCTTGAGGCCCGGGTAGTACTGCGACTGCTGCTGGTTCTTATTCATACAGAGATTGTTTATTTAATGTGTGTGAATGAAATGTGTGTGAGAGAAAGTCGTACTCTTCAAGTCTAGCATTTATCTTTTCCTCCCATATCCTCAGTTTTCATTCCTGTTTCATGAATGTATTCACTCTGAGCTCCACCACATCATCCGTTTTTAACCATGACTAGAATAAATTGAACCTACTGGAAAAAAATTGTACCATTTATTTTGAAACGTATTTGGTTACAGAAAGGAATCATGTCATTCTGTTTTGGGAAAACAATCATTGTTTTATGGGTTGTAGTGGAGTCTTATTGTTCTGACATTATTTCGAAAACAATTTCTTAGTTTGTCAGACATTTCATTTCAGGGGCTTGATGAGACTAAATGATGAGATTGTCAATTTGGTGTAAAATCCAAACAGGGTTTTTTTTTTTTTTTTTTTTTTTTATATCCCCCCACACAAACTGTGTGACCTCACAAATGTGCTTCTGGAAGAATGTTAAATTCCTATAAACACACTCCTAAACTTTGTGGACAGCCTTTCCAGAAGAATTGATGCTGTTCTAGCTGCAAAGGGTTGAACGATGTCATATTGAACCGTATAGATTAGCTTGTGAGCAAATACTTTTAGAAATATAGTGTATGACAATACAATATTTCACCAAACCTATCCTTTTTCACCCCACCTATCTTTGCCCCACATATTTTTGTAAAGCGTCCTTGGGTATTTTGAAAGGCGCTATATAATTTGAATATATTAATATTTTTATGTTTACAGCCACAAATTCCTTGTTTTTTCCCAGTCAGATTTAATGATAGTCAGGGAATTCTGGGACTGTTCACACGAATCTGCCCTAATAAGTATGTTAAATCTGTACGTTTAATAATGGAGAATTGACTCCCGCGTGTTAACTGTGACTTTACAGTAGTTTATTTCCTTTAAAACGACCTTGTGGAACAGGAAATGCAAACATTGTGTATGGTGATTGGACTAAAGTAACGCCCAGGTATCTTCTCCAAGGAGTGCCTTTTGGAATCTGTGAGTCATTTAATCTTCTTGGAATCCAGATTTGACATCAGGGTTTCAGCATGAAGTAACAGTGGAGATCTACACTGTTGGAGTAAAACAATTCATATAATTCACTCTCATGCTGTTCACTGATGTCATTTCTGGTTCCATTAAGTGAATGAATCTCAGCTCACTTCTGCTATATTTAACACTATCTTCTCAGGTCAGATGGCGTTTATCTCAAGTGCTCTCACTAGCATTTCTGTAATTCCTGAGTGCTTGTTTCAATGCCTTGAGGGCAGGTACGAATAGAGCTGAAAAAAAACTGAAACATTTGTCTACATCCAATAATATATTGGTCCAGTAGGTGTACAGGCCTCAGCATGAACATGTTGACTGTTTTGCAAATACACACTCCATACACAGCAATCAGTGAAAAAACTGTTTTTCTATCAGAAACAGCATTACTCTCGTCACCAAACTACACAACAGCATAGCTGATTTGTGCTATCCGTGTAGATCATTGTCTTGTATGTTCCTCAGTTTTGGTCTGTAATAACCATTACATACTGGGACACCCTCCAGAAGACCTGTGGTTTTGGACATGTTACTCTGAGGTTGAAAGCAGAGGTTGCTCTGACCCTTGGCTGTTGTTCACTGGCTATGTTTTGCAGCATATCCAGTGTATGTATGCAGCACACTTTGCACTGGTGAGAGATGCCAGAATAGTTACATTAGTGTAATAGTACAGGTCAGTTAGTTGTAATTCTTGTTGATGTGAGGCCAGAGGAGAATTTGCAGACTGATTCAAGATAATACATTGTAACAAGTGGTTATTTGAGTTACTGTTGTCAATCAAGTAATGCAGAATACCATCTCTGTGAAGAGCATGCCACAAAAAATTAAGGTAGCTCTGAAGTCAAAAGGAGTCCAAACTTGTAAGGTGTACTTAATAAAGTGGCTGGGGTGTGTAGATACACTAGAGCTAGATTTTAGGGTTTCAATGAAGTTAATTAATGAGTCAATCAACACAGTTTTCTCTTATATATAGTAAATGTTTAAAAAGAGGGAGACTATAAAGTTCACGCCCACTCTGTAAACTGATATAGTACTTAGAACTCGGCTCAACTTCCCTAATGTTTGTAACGTTTTTGGGATTAGAGTCTCACTAGGGTTAGATTTAGAATTACGCCGAACCTAGACTTACAATATAAGTAATATAGTATAATTGAATTATTTTTTATAATATCTACAAGACATTCCTCAGCAACCTAACAAGACAAAGTACATCTCCTTGATGTGCCTTTTGTTCATCCCAGGATTTCTTGATTATGAGCTCCACTTCTCTATCTAGTTGAAGCAACTGCTTAGTTGCTGAGCCCATTGCTTCTCCCACAGACTCTGCTGAGTGCATGACTTCCACATTGCCATTGGAGAAGTGAAACACCCAACTGATTTAGATGTGCTCTGTTTTGTATCTTCACCTAACAGCTGGCACACTCAGACCATGAAAGACAAGAGCTCTGATCTAGAGAGTGTTTTTCACCTTGTCTATGGTTAATTTTATGCATTTTTCATTACTATAGATATTATTTTGTCTGATTCCATGCATGGTCTTTGTTTTACTGTACTCTTTGGTGTTAAATACCTAACATCATTCACACTGGAATAGAATAAAAAACCTCTGACAAAGTGTATTAGGTATATAGATGGATTTTAGATGCTGCAGAAACTAAAGCATGATCCCAGTGCTGGATCAGACTTTCCTGGATTGTCCACAATCCAGCTCAAGTTGGGTCTTCCTGGGTGATTTTTTTAATGGGAATTTTAAGCAGGACTTGACTTGGTAACCTTGTTACAACCAGGGAATTCAGAATGTCATCTCTGTTTAAAGTATGCCACAAGGAATTAAGGCAGCTTTGAAGGCAAAAGGGTCTCCAACATGTTTACAAGTTGTACCTAATAAAGTGGCTGCTGAGTGTTGTATGACAAAAGTCCACTTCCACTCTACTCTAAGGTATGTATTGTACTGTAACTGTTCAGAAAAGTGCAAACCTATGTTAGTCTTTCCTCATTAATGAATGGCGTGGTTATATTGTTTGTGGTTTGGATTTCTGTCCAAAATAATTGACATCCCCAGATTTTTACCAGATCGTACCACACAAAGTCTCAAAGTGCTGCACGGATGCATTTAGTTAGTTAATACTCCTGACTGAGAAATTGACAAGAGTATGGAATGTCAGGTTGTTTTATGTCTCAGAAAACCCTCTTGCATGTGCTACCTTCTGGATCTCTCTTCTTGGTCCATCTTTAGTGGGGGTTTATTTCTTATTCTTATAAATTAATTATTCTTGCTGAGGAAGGACGTGTAAGAAAGTGAAAGTGATACATTCTGCCACTGTGTCTGCACACAGCGGAATTGGTTCTCTGCATTTAACCCATCCGTGCAGTGAAACACACAATTACACACACACAGGTGAAGTGAGCACACGTGCCCGGAGCAGTGAGCAGCCATCACAGCGCCCGGGGAGCAACTGGGG
>JAOUQV010000025.1:512002-525936 GCA_028565295.1 Aspidoras spilotus | reverse complement strand
AAAATGTCGACGCAGATTGTACTCTTTGACAACCGACACCGCCTCGTAACACAAAAGACATACTGGTCTTTCTCCTTGAAGCACAAACAAGTATTCGCCTTCCCATCTTTCTTGAAACAGTCTTCCGTCTGCATCAACTTTTCTCTTTCTGGACATTTTGGGATCATTATTTATATCTCAATTCCACTCGTTGGCATGGATGTGGAAACACTGCCGCGGCTACCGAGGTAGAAAGGCATTGTGGGAAATGTAGTTTTTGGTCAAAGCACGCTCTTAATTTATTTTTTTGGTATTTATTTTTAGACACTCAAAACTTTTAAGCTCTGGCGGGCCACATAAAATGACATGGCGGGCCACATCTGGCCCGCGGGCCTTGAGTTTGACACATGTGCTCTAGAGTCACTAAATGGTATGCTACAGCACATTTGTACATAAGGGGCGATGTGCTTGGCGCAAAAACCACACAGCATTCAAAGAAAAACATTTGCTACCCATAGTAAAATTTGGTGGTGGTTCCTGTGGGGCTGTGAGGACAGTATCAGCAGATTCTTGAGAACAATGTTCAAGAATCAGTGACAAAGTTGAACATGCGCTGGGGCATCTTCTACAAGTACTAAGGCATTTACGCCGGGTAAGATTTACAATGTTCTGGAATGGCCATCTCAGTCCTAACACCCGAATATTATTGAAAACCTGTGATGTGGTTTAAAGCGGTCTGTCCATGCTCAGAAACCATCAAACCTGACTGAACTGGAGAGGTCTTGAAAAGAAGAATGATCGAAAATTCTTCAACCATAACCCAGAGTCTCTTTAGAAGCTATATGAAGAAGTGTTTGGAGGCCGAGAGTTCTGCAAAAGGAGGATCTACTAAATATACATGTTAATTTTTCTATTTTGTTTGAACACTTCTGTAAACCCTATAAACTTTATTTCAAATATCAAGCATCACCGTGTTCGCCTGCTCTATTATATGTGTACCGCATTGCTGATCCGCACAAGAAATTATTTATAAACAAAAATCATGGCAATTATCAGGGGAGTCTAAATTTTTCATACCACTGTGTGCTGCATATGCGCTTGTAGTTTTTACACAGTCTGTACAGATTGAAAACTTTGTGCTTATTTATTTATTACAGGCATAAATTTAGCTTGACCGTAAATCGCTAACTATAAACTATAATTCTTTACCGCTATACAATACAGGTCATTTACGTTGATAAATCTTACATACAAATAAACACACATTTACAAGAAACACGGAATAGAAAAAGCACCTTTTGCTGGAGTCCATGATGAGTTTGTCCGTGCAGATACACGTGCACGGCAACGACGTCGCACAACAAATGTCAAAGTGAGGTTTATATTAAGAATATAACAAAAACGAATCTACTTAGTTACAAGCTCCAGATTATTTCTGATATTTATTATATATATGTTTTATTTTTTAAAGTTTGGTATATATAAAACACTAATTTCTCTTGCTTGCTTGCTACATGCTAATGACGTATGGGCGCAGGTTGATGACGTTCTGCGGAAGCGGAATATGACTTTCCAACGCGGTAGACTACGTTAATATATTCCAGTTATAAGAGAACTATAGATAATGTATAAACATATCGCATGTATTCTAATAAATATCCCGTGCAGTTTGTTCGTTCATTTTGGTTTTGTTTTATCCAAATAAATATAAAAAAATAATAATATAATATATGTAAATACACACTTATTTTGAGATTTCTCATAGTAATATGCTGTAGTAATGCTAGTGTAATGTCATAGCTATAAATAATTTATAAGATGCCATACATCCTCAACTCCTCTTTATTCAAGCAGCATTTAAATAAATAAAACCATGAAATAACATATTTTTTCTAGACAAAAACAAAAGGCTTCTGGAAATTGGTATGAAGAAGCAAGTACGACAGACTGTATCTGTTCCTCCAAGAGACTCAATATAGCTTTATATTATCCTATATTTTATTATCTTATCTTATCGTTTTTGTAAAATATTGAATTTAGTTCTCTTTAGGCCATGCTGCCTAAAGAAGGTCAGTTGTAGGCTGAAAGGAGACTGGAAGGTCCTTGGTTCGATTCCAAGTACCGACAAGTCATGGCTTCACCTGTTTGTGTGTATTTCTGTGTTCCACTGCACGGATGGGTTAAATGCAGTGGACCAATTCCGCTGTGTGCAAACACAGTGGCAAAAATGTATAACTTTCTATTTTATTTTTATATCATAATATTCTCCAAGGAGGACAAACAAAGATTAAACCTTATTTTGTCCATGTTTATAGACATAATAGACATACTTTAAACTCCAAACTTGTAACGTGTAGGAGACAGATACATGTTTATTTACTTGAATTATTTGAATTAAATTGCTAATCAAAATATCCAGGTAATTGAAGAGAAACATGTCAGGTAAGCAGCAAACATAATATCAAAAGCAAAACACACTTGTGCAGAGGTGAGTGAGTTTGTGTGGGATACAGTATGTGTGTGATTTCATGGGCACTGCCATTTTGGTTGGTGCAATATTGTCAGTGTCAGAGGCTGTTGCCTGGTGATGTTCTAACTGACTGTATTCAGATATTCTATGATTACCTGTTAGCCACATTATCAGAAAATGACAGAATCAGTATCTACAAGTTAAAATTAACTTGTACATTGTATACATTTATTTTGTGCCATTTCAAACCTGGCATTCTCTGGATTTGTGAAACGTTGTGAGCCACAGAGCGACAAGTAGAAGGTTCCAAGCGCACATACTCACACAGATGGACAGACAGCAGACAGGTTCTTCATACCTGTTCTCCTCATTCTACTTGTCCTCCCGCTGCCATCTGTTCTTGAGAGCGAGGTGCAGATGGAGAAGATGGATCAGAGGTGTGTTTATGTAAATAAAATAAAATTAGTGGTCTTCTGCTGTATGTGTGTGGGTTTGAATTAACTATTAATGAGTGTTAAATAAAAAATAATAAACGGATTTGAGTGTAACCTTCTGTCAGGACGAAGAGCCGTTAGGTGCAATTAGCTAAAATAATTCATTCATAGCATTCATAATATTCATAATTTAGATTTACACAATGAAACATAGTTATAAATGTACGGTAAGTAATCATAGCCCATCTGTTGCACTGTAAAAGTATTGACCCATATTTTGCCCCTGTCCATCAGAGAGGTGCCTGAGTGTACTGGAATCAGGTGGGTGATCATTTCTTCTCAAAAGTATTTAGACAAAAACTCTTTACACCTTAGAACACAGCATACAAAAAAATGAACATTTAATGTTATCCTGTTGTACGATTCGCTCCAAAAGATCCTTATCATAACCTTAAAAAAAAGCTCGCCTTATACTTATTAGAAACTAAACACTTTAACAATAATAATAATACAGAATAATATTTGGAGAACCTCATAATAATATGGTTGCAAACAAGGTTTTAAAATGTTTTTTTATTATTGCAACGATTAAAGGAATGTTAACAAATGAAAACATTTTTCAAATACACATTTCTGGGACATCTTGATCTTGATGGAAGAAGCACATCTCACATAACACTGATCATTGTGTATCCCTCCCTCTTGGTTAATTAACACCAGTCCGTAAAAATCTAGGAGGATTGAGACGAGAAATTTCTTGCGTTTCATCATGTACCAAAGTACACACATAAGGCCCCCTAACTCAAGCAATGTTGAGATGGATGCGTTAAGTGGTTTAGCTTTATCTTACTGAAATACACAAGGCCTTTCTTGTGTAACATTTTGCTCTATAACCTCTATATAATATTCAGCATTGATAATGCCTATCCAGATGTGTAAGTTTCTCAAGACATTAATGCAATCACATACCAGCAGATATGCAGGATTTTGGACTGTACGCTGATAAGCTGTATGGTCCCTCTCCTCTTTAGTCTGTGAACCTCGGCTCATTTAAATTCTGAGAGACTCTGCTTCTTGAACAGCATTTTTTAATACGTCATGTGACTTGATTGTTGCAAACAGCTGTATTTTTATTAGTACTGGTTAAATTTCCCGATTTTTTTCTGCCCCGTCCATCCTTTTGTGATATGTTGCTGTAAGTCATTTCAAAATGAGGTTCAAATGATTTAAACTGAACCATTTTTTAAATAAAATGACAAAATGTCTGACGTTGAACATTTGTAAATCATTGCATTTTTTTATTTATATTTTACACAGTGCCCCAACTTTTTTGGAATTGGGGTAGTATATGAAATAAGTATGATGACACTTGAGGATGAAAGCATATCTGTGGGTTAATTTAAATAACCACCAGTGGCTTGAAAACACTAGAAGAATAAGAAGACTTGGAACACTCATGTGTGAAGTACAGGAAAGTACTAGTTTTTATTCCTTCATATTCAAACTTCACAAACAGCGTGAACTTGTACAATACCTCAAGAGAGTGAAAATTACAAAAAAGTGCTGGTAACATTTACAAAAAAAATCATCCTTACTTTTGCGACAATCAGTTATTCTTCCACTCCTTTTTTTTAGTCTTTTGTAATTAAGGCTTAATACTTCTGTATAAAGTATATGCAAGATAAGTCTTCACAGTTTTTCTCGAACGAAAAAAAAAAAAAAAATAAACGAAAAAAAAAATAAAAATAAAATGAAAATAACAAAACAAAAGAAAAAAAGTCACAATATTATGTAACATAATGATGCCTTTACAGCTGTTTTTCTGTAGAATAACAAATACACATCACTGGTAATTATACATGAAATACAGAGCTTACTGTAAAATGGCAGGTAATGATACTGACTGCTGAAATTAATGTTTTTTTTTTTTTCTTTTAGGTTTTCCTTAAACACGTTTATAGGAAAGGTTACATGAACGTAGCGCTGCGATAACTGAAGGAAAAGAGAATGAAAGGAATAGTATGCTTACAAAAAGGGAGAACGCCTCCAAACTTTGGCATATCCCTTTGAATGTTTCTTTTTTTTTTATTTCTGTAAAAATATCATCAGGTTGTTGATGTTGTTATGAGCGAGTATGATGTAATGCTGCGTAGTAAGGTGCTGAATCAGACGCAATTGATGACTCGACTCAAATCGACTCGACTCAGCCGGGTCATAATAAGGTGCTTTAATAAGACTCAAAGCATGGAGGCTTTTAATCCCACTAACAAAGTCAACAATCATTTTAATAATAATAACATCAACAATAATAATAATAATAATAATAATACAAAGAATAATTTACAAAAGAACACAATTAGAACATCATGACCAATAGTCTCATGGCGACCTGTGAAATCACATGTGTGTACAAAATAAAAGTAAATGCTTTCTGTATGCTGTATGTGTGTTAGGCATGTGGCGACATCATGGGTGTGTGATTGTTTATTTATTTATTTAATTATTATTTTTTTGGATCATGCACGGTGATTAATAAGGATGTTGCTGTCATGTTAAAAGTGTGATTCAGGTCCAATCTAACATCATATGGATGTGGCTGCGGATGAGAATGGGGTTAAAGCCGAGGATGAAGATAAGAATAAAGATTGAGCTAAGGATAAAGTTATGCGATGAAGATGAGTATAAAGATAATGCTGAGAATGAGGATATGGGATAAAGATATAAAAAGGATGAGGACAACAATATCACTGAGGCTACAAGATGAGGATAATGATCATAAGACGGATAACACCGGATACAGGATGAGGATAAAGATAACGCGGAGCATTAGGATATAGGGTGAAGATGAGTATATGGATAAGGCTAAGGCTAAGGCTACAGCATGAGGATAAAAATACATGATGTAGATATGGATAAGGCTAAGTGATAGATCTGATTACCGTCACATGTCTAATGGGTCGATGTTTACACAGATGAGTATGAAGTGGGTCTGAACTGAATGCGACACAGAACGAAGCAGATATATTCAGTTTATTGTTGGTTGATTTATGCATGTATGTGTTCATTTATTTATAAATGGGGGGATTTGGGTAAGCTGCACTAGTTTACAGATCAGCGTTATGAGAGATCTAGCCCTAAGTTTTGACCCTCATGCATACGGTTAAATTGAGTTGACAAAAGCTTGCTGGAAATCACCTACATCACCAAAAAAAAAGCGCTTTGGGTTTTTTAGCGCAAACACAATCGGCAGGCTTCGGCTTGTTCAGAAGAAACAAAGCTCACCAAGAAAAACGGAATCACACTGAAGGCACATACGCTTTCCTCTAACAAGCGACGATTTACACACGTGACACCTTTGCTTTATTATTTTTTTCTATTCTTTTTTTTGCAACACCTTCAATAAAAACCACGAAGCACTTATTACTACATGAAAGCCACTAGTGCTGAAAAATTCCCCAAAAAAAAACATTACTATCTATGATTGCTATCCATTATTAAGCAGTGTCAATTAAAATATTAGCCATAAAGAATTTTCCTCTACTATGGATCATTTTTGCAGCCTGTGCGTGGGACTGTTTTATTGTTGCACGCTAAAAGGAAACGTGTTTCCTATGAACAGGCTTTTACACTAATTACATTCCGGTTTAACTGTGTGTGTGTGTGTGTGTGTGTGTGTGTATGTGTGTGTTCTAATTATGATTAGATATATTAAGAGTTGCGTCCCGGAAACACAGCCTGCAGTTTTGAGAGGATTGTGAAAAGAGCGAAGACTACACCAGCGACGACACACACTTACTTACACACACTTTCACTACGCTGTTATTTTTATACTTTAGCGTATAGATACCACAGTGGCATTGTGTTTCTAGGACGATACTCGAATAACAGATCTCCATTTCCACTTTTTTTTCCCGCCAAAAAACAATCACGCAAGGAAACAGGAAGTACTATTTTGAGAATTATACAGGTTCCCCCAGGCTTTATTTCTCAATTACAGACCATTGAGCCTCAATGGTCATCACGTGACACGCCTGTAATTTAACTTTTATTATTTTTTTTGTAAACATTTTGAAAAATACCTTCTTTCTCAGACAAACACACACACACACACAGCACGGTGCAAGTGTACAGTCATTGTTTACTCTTCTTTACACTGATAACAATAGTAATATTAACAATAATTCATCAAATTGTTCTTTTTTTATATGTATATTGCTGTTTATCCGAGAAGACAGACAATTTATTTTAGTGCAAATCTTTGGGGAAAAGTGGCAGTTGGAGATTTTTTGTGTTTTTATTGTGATTTTATTTTATTTTTTTGCAATAAAGATTGTGAGACAACGTTTAGTGGTTTCAGCAAGAATTTGCTAAACTTCTAGTTAAGTGGTTAAGTGTTTTGTTTTGTTTTTGTTTTTGTTTTAGTTTAGTTTTGTTTCGAGGCATGTGCTGATGATGAGAAGTTATCTCAATATATAACATCATGGAAAACAACCGAAAAATGACTATAATTGAAAGATTGAATAGAAATAAATGTTATTGACTAATTTAACTGTAATAAAAATACATACAAGATGGAAAATATATAGCAAATGAGCAAATTCTAAGAGGAGACGCTTATTAATTTTGTTAGAAATACTGAAGAAGGCACAATCAGGAATATGTTTGAGTAAAGTTTCTATGATGTTCATATTGTGAAATAAAGGCGATTCTGATTATCAGCGCATGCCACAGTCATTTTTATTTCATTTTATTTCAATTTAATACCAAATCTTTTATAATACTGTGTCCTGTGTGTGCTGCTTGTTTGTGTCTCACTTTAGTCCAGTGTTTGACAAGTCACAACTATATATATATATTTAAAAAAAATATTACAAAATACACAGCGGCCGTGTACACACACAAACACACACTCACACACTCACTCACAGAAATCTTGGAAAACAGCAGTCAATACGCTTTGATAAACAACAATTAAAAATTATTTCGAAAAACACCAAGTAAATGTGTATTGTTTAATCTTTTTTTGCAGCATATAATTAAGGGTTGCTTGGTTTTTGTTTTGTTTTGTTTTTTTTTTATAAATTTCCAATCTTTCCTAGCTTTACTACAACAGCGCCACTCCATTTTGGCCAGTAGAATAAACATTTATCAGGAGACCAGAATGGACCAAAAAAAAAATGTGTAAGTGCTTTTTGTAGGTTCTATTTTCCATGTAAGGATTTAACATTAAAATTACTATAAACAATGGAAAAAAAACCAAATCTCCAAAATTTACAGCACTTTTATGTACATAAGGATAAAAAGGGATGTGATGATGCTAACAGTTTCAAATGGATATAAATATAGGTTAATATAAATGCATATGTATGTATATGTATATATATATATGTGTGTGTGTGTGTATATATATATATATATATATATATATATATATATATAAATATATGCGGAGAAATAGCTAACGCTAAATTAAACGAGCTCATGCTTGACCATACTATTGCCGTTTACCTAAAGACAAGAGGCTTTACATTCTACTCTCATATCCACATTTTTCCAACCCCATATTTACAATACAGTATAATATTCATGATTATACAAAAAAAACAAAAATACAATAAACGGACACATCTGGGAACGTTCAGGGAACATTAAGAGAATGTTCAGGGAACGTTTGGTCCTTTATGTTGCTGTAGAATCACAGATATTGTATCTTATTTTTTTGGTTGTTGTTTTTTTGCGTCCATGCTATTGTGTGTATGTGTGTGTGAGTAAGACTAAGCGAACAGGCACAGATACTATAAAGTATGAAATAATGTTTCAAACAGGCACTAGGGTTTAAATTACATCTATACTTTAAAAAAAAAAAAAAAAAGCTGATTAATATAATAATATTAATAATAAGGTGAAAAATAAACAGCTTGGTCCGTTATAATTTATGCAAAAACAGCTTTAATAAAAACTATTCAAACAGAAAGCGTGACTAATTAATTCCAATAATCCCGTGCATTTCATTCCTTTTTTTTAATTAAACTTTTCTGGAGAAAACCCAGTTGGCTGATATCTGACTGAATGTGCTCTAATGAGGTTTGGACATTTTTTTACCTCCCAAAAATCACCACACAGATGTCGAGTCATTCTCATTTGATTTTTAAAATAAAAAAAAAATAAAAATCAATTATCTTTTTTTTTGGTTTTGGTAAATATGAGAAGATTGAATAATAACGTAATGAATGAATAACGTAAAAATTTAAGAAAAAATGGGCATGATGATGCTCTTTGGTGTTTACAGGAATATTAATAATAATAATAATAATAATAATAATAACAATAATAATAATAATAATAGTAATAATAATAATAATAATAATAATAGTAATAATAATAATAATAATAATAATAGTAATAGTAATAGTAATAGTAATAGTAATAATAATAATAACCATAATAATTATCGTAATAATAATAATAATAATAATAATAATAATAATAATAATAATAATAATATGCCTGCCTCTTACGTTATTTGTGCATTATGGTTATTGAAGTTAAATTGTAAAAGTAAAAAAGTGTGTCAGATTAAACATGAAGCTCATTTAGCTCGGAAGTTTTAGGTTTCTGAGATTAGCATTAGCATGTCCAGCATTTATGCAGCACAGTCCATGTAAATCGGTTTGAATGAAAGGGAAGTTCAGAATTTTCACCAGTCATTTAAAAATATTGCTACATCTAGAACTGAGTCTGAACATCAGAACAGCTTTTAAAGTACATTTTGTTTTTAAATCAACATTTTAGCCGACACATGTTTTAATCAGAACTGATTTTCTTATATCTCTAGCTAATAAGAGCACTGCGGCGGTGCTTTAGTGTTTACTTCTTTTAACTTCCTCATCAACAATTGTACATTGACTTCACTCATATATTCTAGATCCCTAAACGTAAATATAGCTGCAATGAATTCTGGGAGTTTGAGTCCAACAACACCTCAAATAACTGTAGCACTACGCTGTATTAAAATAAAAGTGGAACTAATAGGGCTTGGGTCTTTAATTTTAGAGCAGAAAAAGCCTTTGGCATAAGAGGAGAAAGAAAAAAGGAAATAAAATCGAGTTGCTTACAATGAAAACAATTCAGGGCTATATACATATACACTACTGTGCAAAAGTCTTAGTCGACCCATGTTTTTAGTACTAAATTTGTTAGAAATGGTGATTTTTAAGATTCCTGCATTAATGAATCAGTACACAATGAATTTATATATTTCCAAATATTCATTTACAAACCAATGAAGCAAGATATTTGTACACAATACATTCCATAACAGACCACATTTCAGATAAAGAAACATTATGAAGGCTGCTGGTTTTTTCACAAAAAAGAGGCAAGTGTGACAATTAATATCAGAGAAACTGTATCATAATCTCAAAGATACTCTGCAAATCTTACTAAATTTACTTATTCTTCACAAACTGTAGCTTGAATTAGGACAACTGCTTAAATTAAAACAGACCAGACAGTGATGTCTCTCAGTTTGGTCCTTTACTGTAACGCTTTAATAGTGTTTTCTTTCCTGTCGAAACTTTCACTAGTTTTGAAGGCATTGTTGCTTTGTAGGACATCTTTGCATCTTTCACACAGTACTACACAGTAATTTGCTGTTAAAGTTTACTGCGTGTCTTGGAGTATCTGATTTTGACTGTCACACTTGCTTCTTTTCTTGCTGTGAAACCCTGCAGCCTTCATGATGTGTTGCGTATATAATTTGCTCTTGTGTGTAATGTGTTGCTTTATTTACTGACATACACACATTTTATGTACCATTTTATTTTTCTGATGAAAATGTAATGTTTGGAACTAACTTACAGAACATTCAATTACAGTATATAACATCATGTTTCTATAAAAGAAGGTGCTTAAGACATTTGCACAGTAATATATACTATATATATATATATATACTATATATACACATAGTATCTGTATAAGTGCCAGCATTCAGAGCTGATTTTTCCAATATGATCATCAATCACGTTTAGATTTTTAAAAATAAAATAAAGTCATTCAGCTCTGGACAGTGTGTGATCAACAGAATTCTATAAAAAAAAGAGAATAAAATAAAACATTTGTTCATTTGAATGCATCAATAATAAAAAATATCAGGATCGGTGGAATGCATTCTTTAATGTTCTTTATTTCTTTTTTGTCCTGATCAAAAACATTAAAATTCCAGAAAGAAACAAAAGACAACAGATTGAATAGAAGATAAAGATAGGAATGCCTGTGATTTATATGGGGAATTTGATTATAAAAAAATAGGACTGATATTTTGACCATGCTTTTTCCTATTACAGCTCCTTTTATCTTCTCAAGGCTGAATTATAACAGAAAGGAAAACTTTTTAACAAAGCCTTAGCCAAAATAGGAAACATCTGGAATAATAGTTATATTTGTAATACTTCAGTGCTGTGGAATATTGACTTTTACAGCAGTAATGAATGAAAACTGATATGTTTTACTGTTTAGGAAATCATCACATGTATAAAAGTAAAAAAGTATTTGCAATCTGACTGTATAATCTTCTCTCAGAAACATCACTAATCTTTCATATTCCCCCTCACTAAAAGTGTTTAGGCTGCCACAAATACACCACTGTCTGCGGCTCTTCATCACACGTGAATCCTCACTGCCACATAATGCACATTCACTCATCTAACCAACAGACTCAGTTCACGTGCACACTCAGTGTTCTTCGTGGCTGACATTTGTGCAAACGTCCGTAAAATTCTATATCCATCCATAAATCATACCACAAAATATTTCTCCATACTTTACCTAAAGTCTTTGTTAAAATATTTGCAGCACGGTCACAAATAAACTGCCATTTAAACCTGTACAGCAGTGACTGAGGAGACTTGTATGGAAAGAGCTGATCAGACAACGGGGACAACAGAAGTTTTGATATAATTAGAGTGCGGATCATTACGTTTAGAGTGGTCAGTGTCTCTGCTCGAAAAACACACAATGCCACATAGTTTATTATTATAGATATTTTTACAGTTTCTATACTTTGCATGCAAATGTTTAAGCATATACCCGCCAACAGTCTTGTCTGTGTTTTAAAGACGGCAGAACCAGTTGGCACATGCCAATGGACAATATACGGATACAAACATGCGCTCGCTATTATATTCCGGGTTGTTGTATTTATATTTACAACGGTATTTCAGAAATGATGCACACTCTGATTATATTAAAACCTTTAAATAAATATTTGATTTGTTTTTGGCTAACGACAGCATGATAGTTAGCAGATTCTGTGAGGACAATGTCTTAAACGGTAACTCTATTGTTCGCTAATCAATGTAAAAAAAACACACACAAGGTTAAAAGAAGTGGACTTGTGGGAGGAGAAACCTGTCTGAGAGGCAGGAGAAAAGAATTTCACTTTCATACACACAAACAAGCTAATGGACAGCCATCTGTTCACACACACACACACACACACACAAATACACACACACACACACACTCCTCCTGCTGAAATTCTTCCTCACAATGAACTTTAAGTGGTGTTGTACTGAACCATGAGTGTTTGATTTGTTTAAAGGAAGCAGGCAGGTTGAAATAATCACAATTAAATTTCTTAAAAGAGACAACATTTTTGAAAAGACACTCGGCTAAAGAGAAGATTTTAAGGATATGGGACGATGGAACGAGTCTAGAACAGTGGTTCTCAAACTGTGAAGGTGGTATGCCAGATTATATCGGAAAGGTATTACTTCCCTCAGGGAAACACACACACACAGACGGAGAGTTAAGAAAAGTAGATTGTTAATTTGAAAACACAAGCTAAGTAACAAAAACACTTAAAACTAAATCCATACAAAAACAAGAGGCATGAGCGCAGAAATAATTGGAATAAACATGAGATACATCCATCAAGCATAACCGAAATCATGTAATGCCGAACGAAAAACTAAGAAAGCATCTCAACTTAAATACACACACAAATGATGACTAAACAGACTGCAGCTGTGTTTAATATGTCAGATATACTGCGTATATATATGTATATATATATATGTTACAAGTTCTGATTTGATTAATGGGTAGTACTTGGTCTAAAAAGTTTGAGAACCCCTGGTCTAGAAGGTGGCAGCTATGGATCGAGAATGGATGTCAACTGCACTTCAATTATACATTTATTTTATGGTTTGTGAGGATTTTCTTGACTGGGACATGCAACCAAAATAAATAAATAAATAAATAAATAAATAAATAAACAAACATAAAATTAAATACATACAATATCAATACATACAAATATCAATGTTGAAGACATTATAATCATTATAATATATTTAGGGAGGTGGTGTGTCCGAATTAACAATGAATTAAAATGGTAAAAAATGATCTACTGTTATGAGGCAACGCAAAAACCAAAAAAATTCCAATTATGATTAATTATGTTTCAAATTAATATTGAAATATTTGGACGTGTTTACTGAGACGTGTTTATTGAAATTAACCGTTAAACAAACTGCAGAATATAACAATGGATGAATATTAATTTGCAGGGAGTGGACACTATACTAAATAACGTATTGTTCAATATTTAGTTAAAAAAATACACTTTTATTCGTTTGAAAAATCCTGAAATTAATTATGGGAGATAATTCCGTTTAGAATGATCTTTGTCTTGTGACCGGCTTTGTTAAAATGCTGCAGAATACTGAAATAAATCATGAATAAATCTAAAGTTAATCTGAAATTTCAACCACTGCGCACGTGTGCATTATTCCTAAAAATGAATTCCTCTAAAAGAAAGAGCAAATTGTTTTCTTTTTTTCTTCGACTTCCACTTGTCTTCTTTAAACAAATCAAATCCTCTTATTTTACTGGAGAACATAAAAACAGCTCACATCAGCATGCAGGAGTGTGCTTTGTGTGTATCAGCGAGTGGATTACACTTGTGGATGTGTGTGTGTGTGTGTGAGAGAGTTAATTTCATAAGCAAGCTTTACTGCACTACTATCTGCTCTGATAAAGGAAGA
>JAOUQV010000025.1:472032-483997 GCA_028565295.1 Aspidoras spilotus | reverse complement strand
AAGATTGACCACCAGCCTTGTCCAATTTAGCCATGAAACCTCCCACACTAAAATGACAGGTGTTTCAGTTTCATTGTGTAACCCCTGTAGGTGTATAAGATTAGCTTTAGTATAAATCAGCTTTTAGTACAAAAGATCTAAATTTAGATCTTTAATAAACTAAAGCTTTGGTTATTAAAGCTAAAGTTTAATAAACTAAAATAAATTAATTAGAAATTAGCTTTAGTAAAATTAGTTTTAGTATAGATCAACGTTTCTATAGATGAACTTTTAGTACAAAAGATCAGATTTTCTGTATGTGTATAAGATCGGCTTTACTATAAATCAGCTTTTAGTACAAAGATCAGATTTAAGTGTAAATAAGATTAGCTTTATTATAGATCAGCTTTAAGCAAAAAAAGATCAGATTTTATGTACGTGTATTAGATTAGCTTTAGTATAGATCAGCTTTACCCTAGACTAGCTTTTAGCATAAAAGATCAGATTTTATGTATGTGTATAAGATTAGTATAGATCAGCTTTTAGTACAAAAGATCTAAATTTAGATCTTTAGTAAACTAAAAGTAGTAAATTAGAAATTAGCTTTAGTAAAATTAGCTTTAGTATAGATCAATGTTTCTATAGATGAACTTTTAGTACAAAGATCAGATTTTCTGTATGTGTACATAAGATTAGCTTTATTATAGATCAGCTTTTAGTACAAAGATCAAATATAAGTGTACATAAGATTAGCTTTATTATAGATCAGCTTTTAGTACAAAGATCAAATATAAGTGTACATAAGATTAGCTTTATTATAGATCAGCTTTTAGTAAAAAAGATCAGATTTTATGTATGTGTATTAGATTAGCTTTAGTATAGATCAGCTTTAGCCTAGACCAGATTTTAGTACAAATGAATAGATTTTATCTATGTACAGTATATAGACAACATTTCAGTAAATTTCAAGAAATATGACTTGGCAATATGTTTCAGCTTTACAAAATATTAGCAAAATGTTGCATTTTAATACAAATTCTGGACATGGAGTCAGGAAGACTTAATACAGTTAAGTATTAAGCTAAAAGTATTAAGCTAAAGCTAATTTTCTAAATACAGTAATGTTTTGATCGCCAGCAATCTGTATGGAATAAAAATGTCTGTATAATAATTCATGGTACACCACCTGGTCACGTGCCACGAACAATGGAAAGCGCTAACTAGTTAACAGCATGCTAATTATTCCATATATTTAAGTGTAGTTCAGCAAGCGGCATTTTCAGGGGTTTATATGGACATTACTATGGACGATGGAATGGAATGTAGGAATGTTGAGGATTGTGAACTTTCATTGTTGTGACTCTGATACTTGTTTTGTTTTTTCTTTAAAAGTAACTTTTATTGCGATAGTCACAAAAATTAAAATCTCTGAGGTGACTGACTTTCTGCAACCTCCCATATTCTGTTTATGTTTCCCAAACGTATGGGCAATATTTAACGGTACGTTGAGTGAGTCTTCACATCTTCGATGTAAATCTATATAGATCTATCAGGGTATAGAGCTGTTACTTGTTTTTGCAACAGAATCAGTTATGCTTAGTTGGTCATTGGTCATGGTCTTGCATATGTGCCTTCTTCACCCAACCTTCCTTGAACCTGTCTAACAATTCATACACACTTCTTTATAAAAAAAACCTTTTCCTGACACTCAAACAACAAAAGATGACTGCAAAATGTTCTTCTTTATAAAAACGGTAGCCATTTCTTCATGCAATGCATTCACAACTCAACTGATGACCTACAGAAATGTAAACACTGACAACACATAAGTATTAAAAGAACCAGAGTACGGATCATTTTTGACTGATCCTCATAAGAGACAAGTATTTGTAATAATATGTATTATATTTATTCTTTATTGACAAATGTAAGCTGCTGAAATGAAAGCCTAAGTGCTCCTTTTAATACAATGAACTGTTCCACCCATGTTGCCCTACTCCCACACCCCTAATGTATGATATATTACAGCTCATAATCACCTTAACACACATTTTCACACACACACACACACACACTCTCTCTATCTCTATCACGCATCTGTCTGCCAGCAATAATGATTAATAATACTAATAAAGCTAATTCACAAATTTTCTGCATGTAATTTGCATATCAATGATATTAAGTGTATTGTGTAATTTCATGTAACTCTGCTATAAAGGGATCATTTACTCCAATGCTGCAACACGCTGTAAGATTCCGCATGTGAAAGACTACAGTAAGTGCATAAACTGAACTAATACCTCGGACCATTAGACGCACCACATGTGAACAAGTTTTAGTGCTGAGTTCCGGCTATTTGTTACGGATTTGTGCATTTAAACAATCAAGACTTTATTTCGGCTGCATACTGAAGTGATAAGACAGTGCTAACTCATTCCCCGAGAACATTATCAACAATTTTCAGTAACATATTTGGCAGTTGATGATTTACGAAGGTGTTAAAGAACAGTGAAAGTGTAACTGCTGCTAAAAAAAAGTAGAAAATACGAGCACAGAATTTTTGTGGAAAAATAACGTTCGTGTTAGCACATTGCTGTAGTATCGTTCATAAATGCGTAATATATATACTAAACTTACCGAGCTGCTTCAGCAGGCATGGGTCAACTTGTGTATGTAGGCTATTCACCACTCTGGAGTATGTTCCTTGTCGTATTTGTGCTTATCAAAATGAGGACCAACCGGTCATTATCCAGGTGTTCCTAATACAGTGACTGGCGTGTATTGCCAAGTACTGAAGTTCTGAATCATGACAACTTTGTAGTGAAACAGTGAACATCTGTATTGAAACCAATGTTAGACGTGAAAAGTCGACTTCTGCCTTCGGACCATTACATTTCTGTACTAAAACCCCGTACTTTTATAAAGAAGCTTCCCGCTTCAGTTCAATTCAGTTTTATTTCTAGATTTTCAATTTAACAATGACATTTTTTTCCAGAGCAGCTTTACAAAGACATAAAATCCAGACAAGACTCTTCTAGATAATAAATATTTCACCTCATGTGTAAATCAGGGGTGAGAGTGGCAAGACAATAAATGATAAAAAAGGATGAATCCTTGACACCGATCTGCATCTGGCTGACACTGGAAAATGCAATAATAAATAATCTATTCTATAACTGTTATTTAGTCAAATAAATACATATACAATACATAACTTCCTTACTGAATCTCTGCACATCTAGAGGTGAAATATTTTATTCATAACCTGTGTGTGTAACCTGCACGTTGTGACTTCACTACAATGAAAAATGCAAACATCTGTTTGAAAAACTACATTTCAGAGCGAATAACAGCTTGCAAGTTTAATTTCAAACAGATAAACATCCCTTTAGAAAATCACTGAACTGCACAAATTCCGTACTGAATGGCTTTATTTCTTAATTGGAAACAGTGTATTGAAAATCCAGACCTCCCCATGAAAAAAAAGCCAAACTTCTGTATCGAAAATCTAAAATTCCAAACGTTCATAGTATTTACACATTTATCGCTGGTTGAAGAGAAAAAAAACATGAAGTACAGCATGTGGGATAAATATTTAAAGTTCACACAGAGTCATACAAACTGTATACCATCAAGCAACGGTCGATAGAAGAAGATAAATGTAATTAAATCAAAGGAGGAAGAAGAAAGGTAAAATGTGCGATGTAAAGTGTGTTTAGTCAGACAAGAAGATCGCCGCTCGCTCCTAAATCATGCATGCAAAAGAATCATTTCCATATGAAACGTGAATAATATTTCAGAGACGGATTTGCATCTCAGGTGGAGAGAAAGATAGAAAAATAGAAATAGATAGAAAGAAAGAGAGGGAGAAAGAGAGAGAGAGAGTCGTTTTTTTTCTGGAGCGGACGGACTGGTTATTAACGTCATGTCAAAATGTGGCTCATTAATTATGAGCACAGCGCTAACGTGGCCCCTAAAGCTAATGAATTGGAAATGAGGAAAGAAGGAGAGTGTGGTACAGCATACATTCTGCTCCTCTGATCCTGATCTGAAACGACAGAATATATGCATGAGGGGGGGGAATGAAAGAGAGGGAGAGAAAGAGAGAGAGAGAGAGAGCGTGATCAAAGACACGCGCTCTTTCTTTTACGGAAGCTTTGGCTATACCATGATCCACAATAAACATGAACAATGGTGCCTTCATACATATTGATGGCTACAGAGAGTAAAATGCTCTCTCTCTCTCTCTCTCTCTTTTCTCTCATCATCTCATTATATATATATATAGTGTTTATGTTTTGTGCGCATACTTCTGTTCGCCACTTTGATATGAAACACGAAAGAAAGGAGTAAAAGGAAAATTTGGCAATTCAAAAGAAAAAAAACTGATCAAATAGTTTATTTTGCTCATTTTTGCTATTTATTGCCTCTCATCTATCTTCATCCTCCATCTCACTCACCTCTCAGTTTCTTTCACCCCTTCTCCTCTGTCTTCCTCTCTCCCCTTTCCCTCTCTTTTTTCATTCCTCTCTTTAGTTTCATTCATTCATTTCATTCTTAAACTCTCTCTCTCTCTCTCTCTCTCTCTGTCTCTTCTCTTTCTCACATGCTCATCTTTCTCTCCTCTCTATCTCTGTCTCACTCTCTCTGCTCATCTCTCTCCACTCTGTCCTTAATCTCTTTTTATAACACTTTCTCTCATTTCACTCCACTCTCTCCCTCCTCTTTCACTTTATTTCTCCTTTCTCACACACATACATAAAGAATGAGCACATGCACTCACCCACCCACCCACAACACACACACACACACACACACACACACACTTAGAATGCTTTAATAAAGACCCTCATTAGGCTGCATGGTATAAAGATGTTTCAAAAGCTTTTTAAAGGGACGTTAGACAGAAGAGAAATGAAAGCTTCAACAAAACACTCCATTAGTCACTTGAACATTTTATAAATCCAACGGTTGAGTAATATCACACACACACACACACACACACAGAGGAAAAAAGGCATTGGTTTGATTTTCCTGTGTTATTTATTCATAGATAAAATACTGGAGGTTGTGGGTTAAATGCCAACAGCAGTAGTTAGGATACATGAAAAAACAGAACGTTAAATAAATTGTACGCTCTCGCTGTCTCTCACACACACACCCCAGGGAATTGTGGGGTGCGTAGTCATGTTTCTGTTAGAGGTTTTATTTTTTCCTGATATAAGCTTTATCTGCTTTGTGATTGGCTAAGAAAAAGAGTGGAGTCTGCTCCTGAACACTCATCAAAAGCAGGGGGGCAAATCCACCTGCCTGTGGGGTGAAGAGAGGTGAAGGAGGGGAACAAAAACAAGGACCGCCTCCCTCCTGACTCTCTCCGTCACACACAGACACACATACAGAGCATACATCCTCACTCATTCTCATTCACACACACAAGGTGCTTACACACTCACTCACTTTCACACACTCATTCACAGACACACACTTGCCCTAGGAGCTTGTGGGTTGTATAGTCATATTTCTGTGAGGGGATTCGATTAATTTTTCTGATCTAAGATTTATCTGCTTTGTGATTGGTTGACGTGGAGGGGTGGAGATGGGTAATGATTTCTTATCTAAAGCAGGAGGCAAATCCACCTGCCTATGGAGTGAAGAGAGGTGAAGGAGGGGAACAAAAGTAAGAAAAGCCTTCCCCCTTACACACACAAACACACACGCACACATTGACTGACTCTCATTCACACACACAATCAAACAGACCATTCCTCTCAATCACACACCACACACCCACACCACACACACACACACACATACACAGTGCCTTTTCTCTCCAGATGCCCCACAGTGGGCGAGCGAGCAGTCGACTCCTACCTGCCCTGAATTCTAATCAGTCCAGGGGTCTGACTCCTCCCTCTCTCTTCCTCTCCTCATCTGTCTCTCCTTCATTCTTTAATTCTCCCTGTTTCTCTCCCTCCCCTTGTCTGTCCCTCCCTTTCTCCTTCTCTCTCCCTCTCCCTTGCTCGGACGAAAGGGGCTGATGATCCTTCAAAATTAATTAGATCCCTTCTCCCCCCTTCTCCCGCTCCCTCTTTTTTTATTCTCGTAGGCCGCCATTTTCTTCACTTCTTCTTTCTCTCCCTTCCCTTTCCAAAAATCCACCCTGTCGTTTGCTAAACATTTTATGGGTGTATTCATTTTCTCTATTATGTAAAAAAAAGAAAAGAAAAAAAGGTTAAATTGAG
Organism: Aspidoras spilotus; assembly: GCA_028565295.1. Lineage (NCBI taxonomy): Eukaryota > Metazoa > Chordata > Actinopteri > Siluriformes > Callichthyidae > Aspidoras > Aspidoras spilotus. The sequence goes on along the minus strand of JAOUQV010000025.1, from coordinate 477,776 downwards.
GAGGAGAACTGGTTTGTCATAGATCACTAATTATTTTCTATCCCTCCATTTTTTATTACCTCTGTCTCTCTATAACTTTCTCGCTCTCTGTGCCATGTGGCTATGTCTATATGTATGTGTGTGTGTGCCTTTGAACAGCTAGCTGTCAATAAATTCCCAGAGGTCAGTTTGTCTGGGAGAGAGTCAGACACAATACTCCGGGCTACCATCGCTCTGCCTCACCTCCACAACAAAAGAAAGAGAAAAAGAGAGAGAGAAAAACAAACAGATAGCGAGACAAAGAGACAGACAAAGAAACAAAAGACAGACAGATATTTATATAGAGAAAATAACAGACATACAACTAGATAGCGTAAAAGAGGAAGAAAAGAAAGAAAGAAATGAGAGCCAGAATGATATTCGCAAAGAGAAAAGGAAAGAGAATTGGGAAAGAGACAGCAGACAGGAAAAGGATAGAGAAAGAGAGTAAGCGAGAAGGAGAGAGATAGAGAGAGAGTGAGATAAGGATAGACAGAGACAAAGAAAATATAAGACTGAAAGAGAAAGACAGACTGGGGTTAATCAGAGTTAATAGCAGTCGTCTCATAAACAATGCAGACAGGAAATTATTTTTTTTCAGGAGAACAAAATACAGAGAGAGCGGAATGGGTGTAAAGGTGAGGGTGGGGATGCTCTGTGTGTGTGTGTGTGTGTGTGTGTGTATGTAGGTTTGTGTGAATAATATATATGTTACAGATGGAAATGTGTGATCATGACAGAGCCAGATTCGGCCCCTAGGTGGAGACGAAACAGAGGTGTGTTTTGGTTCGCAATATGGACATTAATATATCAGTATATATAAATATATTAATGAGTTGAAGTGATGCGCTGACATCATTTTCTCTCTCATTTCCCAGACACACAGCCCCGGAGAAAACATTGCTGTGGAGAGTTAAAGACCACTCACAGCCCAATTCCCTTGTCGTAAATAGCTCTGATTTGATGAGGGAGGATGTGTGTGCATGTGAGTGTATTATGGCTGTTTGGCTGTCACTGTAATAGAATGTTTGAAATCTATGCAAAAATACAGCTGGGACAAACCCGGGTACATGTCATGTCAATGGGAAGGCAACAATGGACCAGGATCCGTAATGTAAGTAGAGCCAAGCTGAGTCGAGTGGAGATCATGCAGTGCCATATGTCACCAATATAATGTTTGCTAACACTTTTATTACATCTCCTAACTCTTGTTGGTTAAATAACGAATTTGACATATGTGCATCATAGGTAGTCTAAATACATGAAACAGCACTGAAAATGAACAAGGTGAGGCAGCCAGTACCTCTGCCTCACTGAAGGGAGGTGTGTGAGGCAACATGTTTATGCTACTTCTGCTGTTGCTTTTCTTCTACACAAAGATGTCAAACGCTGATACACTGGAAAAACGATGATAGAGACAAAAAGGTTGATTCTTTTCCAGTTAACATGTTGATTCAGTTACTTCTTTTTCTTTCGGTCTCTCTCGTTATTAGAGGTCACCACAAAGAGTCAATCTTTTCCACCTTACACCTGTCCTCTGCATCTTCTATTTTCACACCAACTACCTGCATGTCTACATTGACCACAACTATATATCTCCGCTTTGGTCTTCCTCTCTCTCTGTCTCCTGCCTGGCAGCTCCATCTCTAACATCCTACTACCGATATATCCTTTGCACACGTCCAAAACATCTCAGTCTGCCCTCTCCAACGTTGTCTCCCAATTTTCCAACCTGTGCTCTCCCTCTGATGTTCTTATTCCTACTCCTGATTTTTCTACCTGCCTCCCTCTCATTCACACACATGTATTCTGTCTTACTACAGTTGACTTTCATTCCCCTCCTTTCCAGAGCATACCTCCACCTCTCCAACTCTTCTAGCTGTTCTCTGCTCTCACTACAGATCACAATGTCATCTGCAAACATCATAGTCAGAGCTAACAAAAAAATCATTTGTAAAATCGGAAAATAAATACTGTGTATATTTACATCTGTACTAAATAAGTGTATATCAGTCTGAATGACTAATAAGAATGAATATGCATTGTATGAGTATAATTGAGTATCGAAGGTGTATTTAATGAGACTGAATGAGTATAAATATATATAAATATGTACGGAATGTGTATCAGAAGTGTATTGAATTATTTAATCTGTATATAATGAGTATGAATATAGACTCACCAACCACTTTATTAGGTACACCCTGTTAGTAAAATATTTGAGCTATTTTGTCTTCAGAACTGCCTTAACTTTTTGAGACCTACTTTCAACAGTGAAGGTATTCTGCAGTCCTAGGTTGTACCGAGTGGTTATTTGAGTTACTGTTGCCCATTTTCCTCTGACCTCTCAAATCAGCAAGGCATTTTATCCATAGACGTGCTGCTCACTGTATATTTTCTATTTTTTGGTCCATTCCCTCTAAACCCTAGAGCTGGTTGTGTGGAGAAAATTGTGTGGGAGCTGATGAATGAAGAAAATTACAGCAAAAGATAAGTGGAAGGCATAAAATGTGTGGAACAGGAGATAGCAAATATTAGCAAGAATGAAGTGAGGAAAGCTATGAAAAGGTTGAAGAAGTAAAAGGCAGTTATACCTGATGACATACCAGTAAAGGTTTGTAAAGTTTAGGAATGGTGTTTTTAACTAGATTATTCACTGAGATTTGTGAGAGTGAAATGATGCCTGAGGAATGGAGGGAACATGCACTTTCCTGATTTTAAGAACAATGTGACATGCAGATTTGTCGTAATTACAGAGGCATAGTAATAAGCCACACAGTGAAGATTTGAGAGAGAGCTACTGTTTATGTGAAAATGCATGCCTCTACAATCAGAAAGAAATTGTACAACTTTTATGGGATGTGTGAAAAATGAAACCCTTGCTCTCTAACAGAAACATGAAGTCCAGACTGAAGTTCACCAGAGAGAATGTAGACAAAGATCAGGACTTCTGGAATAATGTTTTTTGCGTGGAGTCTAAAATTGAATTATTTGATAAAGACGGCAATTTTTTGGAGACGGAAATGTTATGGTTTGGGGGTGATTTTCTGCAGCAGGACCTGGCCAACTCACAATCAAAGAATCCACTAGGAATCTTGCATGTACCAGAGGGTACTTAAGAGCAGAATGACCCAATGACCCAAAACAAACCAGTAAATCAACCAATACCTGGCTGAAAACTAAGCAATGCAAACTCCTGGAATGGCTGAATAATCTCCAGATCCTAATCCCATTGTGATGAGGTGGTGTGACTTGAAACAGACTAAACATGCAAGAAACCCCTCAAACATTTCACAGATGAAAGAATTTTGCAGCAAACGTTCGATGTCAGAGACTGGTAGATGACTACAAGAAGCATGTCACTAAAGTGATTTTAGCCAAAAGAGGGGAAACTGGGTGTCCTAACCTTTTCCTCAGTTAGGCACTGGAAACAACATTTTTTTTCCTATATTGATGGTGTGCAAACTTGTCTGCACACTCAAACATCCCATAATACAATTAAAACAAATGTCCGAAAATAGCCATTGTTTAATATATATATGTTTGTGTTTCTGGTCCATGGTCCATATTCTGCACAGTAATTAAATGAATGAAAAATATCAATTAAGGAGCTGAGTACTTTAAAAACTTCTATGTATATCTATAGCATGTATTGCGTCTGAAACTCGGGGCTGGATGGGCTGCGGCTGCTCCTGTTCAGCTCGGAGGTTTATTGATTGATTTACTTTTTATGTACTGGCACTGGCAGCGGATCCATCATTTGCATTAGCAAACAATGTTAACAGACACCTATGAGCTGTGGGAATCAAGCATCCTGGTAAAAACCTGTGGAACGTGCAGTGTAACAAAGTCTTGACTTCATACATTCACAAAAAGCAATGAACTAAACACATCTGTCATTCTGTGTAAGAAAAATCATCAGCAATCAAGCACAGACGAGAGAGTTCCCTCTAAACTTCCTCAGTGTTTTATTTCTCTTACACCGCAGCAAAGACACAACATTTCATCATTAATTGACTTGTGCTACTTTTCTAAAAATCATTTATATTATATTTGTCACTTACAGTTTAGCAGCTAGAAAAATTCATTCTTTCATTCTTCTCCTCTGTTTTGTCAATCTACTCAAATTACAAAAAATCAGCAAAGAAGTCAAATTAAGGTTTATTGCCTATGACACTGGAGACTCCTTCCATAAGCAATACATTAAACAGTTTGTATGAATTCCTGTAATCTATCTGATCGGGGAATTACTAAACTGAATAGTCACTGAATTAGGAAAACCTGGAGGGTTGCATATGATTGCTGTTAAATGGCCCGTTATTGTTTTTTTTTTGTGGGGAAGTGGTAAACTGATGGTGAACTGCTGGAGAGACTGCAGAGGCCATGGGTAAAATTGTATTTAAGAATGTTCACCCGATTTTTAATCTGTTACCCAATGTCTCCAAAACGAAAATTAAGAAAAAATGGGGAGCAACCTGTAATCAGAAGGGTGTTCCTAATCCACTGATTGTTCAGAGTGTGTACTGTGTCAGCTTCTGCTATGAAAATTTAACACCTTCTTCCGGACCTTATTTGAGCAATGCATGACACAAGATTGTAAATTGTTACGAAATCATCATCAGTGCTTTTAGTGTAAAAACGCATTAGTATCACAAGCTTGGGGAAGTTCTGCTCCAGCACACTGTGTGTGTGTGTGTGTGTGTGTTGCTGAATGGAGTAAGAAAAGAATAAAACTCACTGAACACAGCTGAGGTCTACTGAGGTCAGGTCTGTAAATTTATTCCAGGTTAAAATGTGCTTTTGCAAACGGACCCAAACATGGAACTCACGAATAAAACAGGTCTATTTTCTGTAGTATGGAGGAAAAACCGAAATGTTCCAGCGGTACTACAGATGTACAAGGAGATGGTAAAACATGCAGTGTCACACTGAAGACGCCTTGGTTCACATTAATATATTTATATTGGCTTGGAAAAACCCACAGCCGTTAGTGTTAATGTTTATCCAGCACATGCCTCGTGTTTAATATTGTAACTGAATGGAATTTAGGTCATGATAAGGATTCAACCTTAACCATGCATGACTTTTTTCATTCTTTTTAATACTTTTTAATAGAAATCTAACATGTAGCAACAAGCATTCCCTTCGAAGCAAAGCAGAGCACACATCGTCCTCCCATTTTTAACAATGCCAAAGAACACACAATAACCAGAAAATCTAACAGCAACATGATGCTAAAGCACCTGGAGGCCTGAATGTACAAATGCAGACAGTATAAAACAATGTTTTTAAAAAGGTGTTTAAACGTGCTGACCTGTTCAGACATATCCTCAGCCGAGGCAACAAGTTGCCTTTTTACTTCCTCATGCATTCGTGTGTAACTCACGTCGTTTTAATGTTTACAATGGGGAAAAAACACACACGTTTTTAATCACAGGCTTCGGCCTGCTTTTGCTCATTCCTTTTTCACAACACACTGAGTCTCTCCCTTTCTCTTTGGAAAACGAAACAAGGAAGTGAAATACAACAAATATGTAACTCTGTGCACTTCCTATGCACCAAACACACCGGGGTTGACCTAAAATGACCCCATGCACTTCAGGCTCAGGGCCAAATCAGCCATCCGGAGCTGGAGATCAGAAGAGAGAAAGAGAGAGATAGGAGTAAAAGGAGGGGAGTGTAAGATTTGGGTCTGTTGGTTTTTCATCCTCCAAAAACCACCTACT
>JAOUQV010000025.1:436222-453309 GCA_028565295.1 Aspidoras spilotus | reverse complement strand
CACCACCATCTGTCCTTCTAGATTCCTATGCTTAACACCAAACCTTCCCATCACTTCCTCATCTCCTTTGTTTCCTTTACCAAATTTGTATGCATTAATAAAAAAAAAAACAGACCAACCAGGTGTTTGTAATCCAGTGATATTTTGGTGTAGAATGGGTGCATTAATATAAACCAGTGATTTATAACTTCACTGTATTTAGAGACGGTGTTATAGAAAATGAATCAACACAAATCAATTCCAGTGGAATTCAGCAGAAGTGTGGGATAAAGTTATTTAATGCATATACAATGCATCCAGAAATTATTCACAGCTCCCCATGTTTTGGACTGTCTGAGGTAACTGGAGCACCCAGAGAAAACCCACATGGACATGGATAGAACTCCACACAAAAAGGACCCAGGAATCATACCCAGGTCCTTCTTGCAGTAAGATGGAATTTCTACTCAATAGATTACTATATATAAACACAGTGCATCGAAAATTATTCACAGCGCATTCACTTTTTAGAAATTTTGTTATGCTACAGCCTTATTCCAAAATAGTTTAAATTAATCCTCCCTCAAAATTCTACACACAATACCCCATAATAACAAAGTGAAAACATTTTCTTGGGAATTTTATTAAAAATGTATTAAAATACAAAAATAAATCACATGTATATAAGTGTTTACAGCCTTTGAAATCCTGTTTCCTGTCGTTTGAACTGTTTTTTTTGGAAACGCAAACACCTGTCTATATAAGGTCCCATAGTTGACAGTACTTTTCAGAGCACAACCCAAGCAATGAAGTCCAAGTAATTGTCTATAGACCTCTGAGACAGGATTGTATCGAGGCACAGATCTGAAAAGGGAAAAATTTTTGATGAATTGAAGGTCCCAACGAGCGCAATGGTCTCTCTCTGTAAATGGAAGAAGTTTGTAACCCCCAAGAGTCTTCCTAGAGCAAATATAAATGAGCAGTGATGAAGGGCCTTAGTCAGGGAGGTGACAAAGAACCCAAAGTTCGCTCTGGCAGAGCTTCATTATTGCTCTGTGGAGATAGGAGAAAATTCTAGAAGAACAGCCATTTCTGCTGCATTCGACCAAACAAGCCAGACATAAGCCACTCCTCAGTAAAAGGCAAAATACTGACCACTTGGAGTTTGCCAAAAGGCACCTAAAGGACTATCAGACATGAGAAACAAAGATTGAACTCTTTGGTCTGAATTCCAAATGTTGTGTCTGGAGTAGACTAGGAATCCCTACAGTGAAGCAAAGTGTTGGCAGCATCATGCTGTGGGGTTTTTTTTTCCACAGTAGGAACTGGGAGACTAGTCAGAGACTAGAGCGCTCTGGACCTCAGACTAGGGCGAAGGTTCATCTTCGAACAATGACAGTAAGCACACAGACAAGAAAACAGAGGAGTGGCTTGTGGTACTTGGGTTCTCGAGTGGCCCAGCCAGAGCCCAGACTCGAACCCAATTTAACATATTTGGAGAGATCTGAAAATGTCTGTTTTCTGACACTTCCCATCTAATTTGACAGAGCTTGAAAAGTTCTTCAAAGACGAATGGAAAACTTCATAAAAATAGGTGTCAAGTTTGTAGCTTCATAGTCAAAAAGACTCAAAGTAGCTGTAATTGCTACCAATTCTGCAAAGTATTGAGCAAAGGCTGTGATTACTTATGTTTAATACATTTGCAATAAGATCTAACTGTTCTCACTTTGTCATTATGAGGTAATGTATGTAGAAAAATGTGTTTAATCTGTAACATAACACATCGTGTAAAAATATTGCCTTACTTGGGTGGCACGGTGGTGTAATGGGTAGCACTAAACATCAATAAGGTCCCAGGTTCGATCCTGAGTCTCTTATGTTTAGTATGTTCTCCCTGTGTACGTGTCGGTTTCCTCTGGGTGCTCTGGTTTTCTCAGACAGTCCAAAAACATAAGGTAGGCTAATTTTTATTGCTAAATTGCCCTTACATTTGACACGAGACTGGGAAGATCCCTCAGAGAGGCATAGCGAGGCAATGACGGTGTATGACATGACATGACAAATACCTGGCTATAATAATAATAATACTTAATTATAATAATGATAGAAATAATTGCAATAATTGCTATAATAATTTAAAAAGCTGTCACTTGTAGAAATAAACATTCTACAGTTGTATACAGGCTGTTATTATGTTTTTTTTACAGTTCAGTAATTATGTTTTTAAAAAACGATGAATGTTAAGGTTATTATGCACACAAGCCTAGGCGTAAACAATATTTAAAATGTGCTCATGTATTTGTAAGCTGTAGACATTCAGACGTCTATTATATCACATGAAGACATCTACAGTATAATATATTACGACTTATTCACCTCACTACATTAAAATATACAACATGGAAGACAACTTCTCCTGGGATTGCTACCTTGGCGTGTTTGAGAAGCTTGAGTATGAGAGCGATAACTTTTGGAGCTAGTCTCGTAGCAGGGTCGACCTTGACGATAAGGTCAAGGAGGCTCCCAACAAAGCAATCACAACTGCGGGCTTCGGGGTTTTTAAATAGATCAATTTCCATGATGTGGTGTATGCCAGGTTCAGCCAGTCGACTGGGCTGGGCTGACCAGAGATTGGGACACTCAGTCACTCTGATTATCCCACAGAGCCCTAATGGGTACTGACTCATGCGACTAACGCTAGGCGATGAAGGCATATGACATGATATGACATGGAAGATATGAACATTTCATACAGTTAATATTTAGCGTATTTATTGTGTGGTTTACAGTGAATACATAGAACAAATCCAAAAATATACATTACCTAGTTAGTGTTCACTGGTTACAGATATTAAGAAACATAAAACTTCTTTCTTCATACAGGAACATACAAATATATCGAACAGTTTGCTCCAATCTCATTCTCTGAAACATCCATTATTTATAACACTGTATTTGTAACCCACACACATCAATTTACTTCAAAAACACTCATCTCTCCGATCAACAGTACATAACCGGCCACTGTGAGTTCTTTGGCTGGACATTGCTTGTTGACTCCACATCTTTTGATACTATAAAACAGCCTACAACTGCAGCTGTTGCTAAAATACTGACACCAAACCTCCTGGCTACAACTGTCTGTATCTTATTTAACAGTGGACTGTGACATAACTGCCTACTAGGGCACTTAGGTGTTCCTAATCCAGTGATCATTTTGTGTAATTCTATTCATTTCAGCCTAATGCGATCAATATCCATCAAATTCAGAGACTAACAATACAAACATCATGAAAATCATGATGTATGCAGTCATGCTTTGTTTAAGAACTTGTTTAGATCCCAGTTCCAAGTAGAATAGACTGTAGTGTTTAACCGTGAAGCAGAAGAGCCTGTTTAAATCAGTATGGGAATCAACACCTCAGTATCACATTCCATCATTCTGTTTCTTGCAAACAAAATGTCTACCTCCAGATACAACCAAACAATCGGAAGTAAGCACTGTAAAAAAAAAAAAAGTAAAATGTGTGTCCTTTATACAATTATAGCACTTACCCTGGAATACTTAGAATATAACACTGAGACACAAATTGCATAAATAAATACAAGAATTATTTGATTTTTTTATACAATCCATAACATTATTTTTTTTCTTATAGATATCTTTGCTTTAAAATGCAGACACTTCATGTCACGCTATTATATTATATTATATTATATTATATTATATCACACAATGTACGATAACAGTAAGCAAACATGATGCTGTTGTCATTGGAATTTTGGAGTATCAACTCCTGAGCTATGTTTGGGGATAGGTGGTTAAACTAGGCAGCATGTAACTGTGCAGCATTTCATTTTTTAAACATTGTCTTTATAGGGATTTTTAAAAAATATATGCAACCGAACTGTGCAGCTGAGATTCTTATCTGGTTCTGTAACCTACATAAAAGGAATTGATCTCATTGTGAATATTTGATATACACATTCAACACTGATAAGATGGACTTGGTTGTGTCATGAGCCATTTGTTTCTGTTTAAGCAATACTGAACAAATATGATCTTCCAATGTGCTAGATACTAAACCGAATTAAAACAAATTAAATAATGCTTATAAATCAATACTTCAAGGTATTCAAGCTGTATGTAAAAGTATGCACCATCATTATAATGCTGCATATTGGATGTACAGTATTGCCACGTCCCATGTTTACAACACCACAAAAGCAAAGATAAAATATCAGCATGTTTTTTTTTTCTTCCTTTAAATCACTGACATATAACAGTACAGGCAGCAATGTGACTGGATCGTTATGTTCAGGATATTGGCTCCCGGAAATGGAGATGAAAATACGTATGGAAAGAAGAATAATCTGCAATAATGCACATTGCATAACAATCTGACCCAAACAAGACAAATACCCTAAATTATCTGATCATGTGACCATGTGAACCAGAAATATACAGCAGATAAACAATAAACATTATAATAATGCTACTTTACTAAAAATGTTTGTTGTTTATCTTCAAGAGCTTCTTGATGTCATGACTTTTTTTAGCAGCAGCAGTTTACAATAAACAATAATCTACATTTATCACCTACAGAATGAAATGTCCCATTGTTAGGTGAGAATGTTTGATCAGGAAAATAAAATACAGTGCATATAATAAACAGGAATGTATTTCATTCAGGAACTCTTCTCCAACTATAAGGTGAACGGAGTCTAACAGGGGTTCACTCAATCTGACGACTGTTCCTGTTGTCAAAAATCATAGACCTTCTCTGTGGCTGGTAAAAGCAGCTTGTAGAAGTTTCCAGTCTCTGTCCACTCTTGGGTAAAGTCATTTTGTTTCGAAGCGTGACACCATCAGGAGATTTGAGGTTCTCTGTGAGCTCCTTAGTGAGGAGATCAAGGGGAGACATTTCAGCAGGACTCTTGATAGGTGACAGGACAAGTTTTCCGTCAGCACCTGCTGGGTGATAGTCTATGATTGGAAAGGGAGGACTGAAGAGAATCAGGCTTTGAGGCCTTGGGCGATTCCTGAAGGAAGACCTTTGAAGTAAAGTAGACCTTTCTGGTCTGGGACCATCTATGAAGGAGTCCCCGTTGGCAGACCGCTTCCTCCTCAGTATCGGAAACTCAGGGGCCGGTACTACTTTGCATATCTCTGATGTTTTTTCCATGGATGCCTGTCTTTGGAGCCTTGTGACTGGTCTGCAGTTTTCCCTTTCCTCTTTGGAATCTTTTACTGCCTGGGGAGGAGGTAAAGTATTATCTAATTTAGTCTTCTCACTTTCCTTATTCTCTGGAAGAACTGGATGAGGAACGTGGCTGTATTGGACTTTTGGAGGTATAACAGGCACTGCTTTGGCCTGACATGTTTTGATCATAAATGCAGTCCGCACCGAAGACACACTAACTGGCGCAGAGTTGCGTCTCATGGGTGCTTGTCTGTCTCTTAGAAACATCTCCAGTTCCAGAGACAATCCATCAAGCTTTGTTCCACTAGGAGTTGTTGCCCCCCTCTGTAAAGAGCAATGATCTGTGAGATCAAGGTTCTGTTGATTTGAGATGTCCCTGATGCACCGGCTTCCCAAATCCAAGTTCAGGGAATATGGTCTGTGTTTTGGAGTAATATTTTCCTCATTCTTTTCTGCGATGCAGGGCTCGTGAGATACCTGTCGGTGAAATCTTTGGGAAAGGACAGAAGTCTTTGGTTTTGGTGCACCACTGTTTTTTTTGGGGATTTTGGATGTATCCTCTTGATGGACGGCAATTTTAGCTTGTGCAGTCAGTGGACGTTCCTGCTTTGTCTCCACTTTCTTTCCAGCATCTTCGAAGTTATCAACATGTAAGAGCTCAGTCATATTTTCACAACCTGAATAATCTGACTTTTTGTCATTGGAAGAGCGGTCGAGACCAGGTTCCTTGGTTATGGCTACATTTTCTGGTTCATTCAGTAAAGAAGATTCATCTTGTACAAGTTCCTTGTCTTTTTGCAGATTATTAACACTTAACACGGTATATGAATTAGTTGTATCTTCTGAAGCTGGAGCAGATGTGTTGAACAGAGGAAAAATATCTAGTTTTGTTGAATGGAGTGGGCTTGTGACCCATTGTTTAGTGGTGCTTAAGTCTTCCCATGGTTCTACTTGATCTAGTCCTGCCAAATGACTTCCCCAAATATCCTCATCATCCTGACTTGGAATTTCTATAGTGAGACGTTTTTCATCCAAACATTTTGGAATCCTTTCTGTGTTGCACTTTACTTTGCTTGTTAAATTAATACTTATACTGGTCATTTTCTTCCTGCCATTTTGATTTTCATCATGGTTCTTTAGTAAACCTACATTATTGTCTATAGACGTTCCAGTATTTTTTTCACATGGTTTGTTATCAAGACTATGACTAATATCAATGGCTTCATTCTTTTCCTTTGCTAAGGGATCTCCAGGTGAAGAAACTGAAGGCCAGCAATCAGCATCCTGGAGAATATCTGTTTCCTTCAACTGAAGGAGGGATAGAAACTGTAGATCTTTTGACATAATGTCAAACGTTTCAAACGAATCCAAGCTCTTGTGATTCTTTTTATCAGAGTTGAGGTAATTCCAGTCATTTTTGGGTGGTGTTTCAGATGAGAGCCTCAACGTTGTAGCACCTGATTGATCCCTCTTGAGACCTTTTATGATGTATTTAAAGTGTTCCTTTGTGGACACGGGGTGAGAAGGTAAACTGCTTCTTCTTTTAGCTTGAGCAGTAAGATTGAGAGTCGTGTCATGTTCAGTGATTTTGCTCATAGAGCCACTGGTTTTCAGTTGGTCTTTCAAAAAGTTGGTTTCAGATTCTGTGATTTGGAGCTCGTGATCAGACAACTGCTCCAGACTTACTGCCTCTACACCCTGTACAAGAGAGTAAAAGTGGTCTAATTAGTCCACATTGGCATGTATATCCAAACCTAGACATGCTCATATCATCTTGCCCCTTGCACAGTTGCTTAACACACTCAAACACAATCTACAAATTATACTGATATCCACTTATATTTCGCACTGTTCTCATGTATAGAGCTTTCACAGGTCCTTAAAAGTCTTGACAAATCTAAAGGTCTTAAATACCTTTACAGAGGTCTTAATTATGTTACATTCATGGAACGCTATGTTTAATGTTTGACACAAAAGTACTTTTGTTTCATTGGTCCAAACAGTATAAAGCGAGACCAACATGTGTCGAAGCCTTGGCACTCTTTACTCCTATTAGTTGGCACGAGTGACTAAGTTTACTCTTCAAATTTGGAACATAAAACATAAATCTTATATCCATCTTTGTTAACCCTGGATAAACCCTGCATGTAAACATCCATCCAAAAGAATTTCTCATTCATTTATTCATTCCTTCATTTATTCATAGTTTAAGATAATACATTTACATTTATGCCATTTTGTAGGCGTTGTTAACCGGAGCAGCTTTTTTTTTTAAATAGTTAAAGGGCCCAGCAGTGTTATCAGTGGGATTTAATCGCTTGAGTCAGTCCACCATCATAACCACTGAGATACAGTTACAGTAGTACACAGATGGATTACTGACTATGCCCATGTTCTAAAGATGAACTCAATATAAAACTAAAACCTAATCCCAAACCAGTGAAATAAGGTTGTAAATGTGTATACAGACGGTTAAGTCTTCACTGTTTAACAATTGAAATGAAAAAAACATGAGTAATCTGAAACCCGCATTAAATGAGTCGATGAAACAAAACCAAAGAAAGACAGAGAAAAGAGTAAACATTCATTTTCCTTTCATATTAAAAAACGAACTGGGAATTAAAGTGGGCAGTTCATAAAAAGAGTCTCATCATGTGGTCACTGCAGGCCACTGAGACGGAGGTGGATTTTGACAATTTGGAGGATGAGTCTACGTAGTGAAAATGAAAAATAGAATCACTTATAACTGATGGATGTGTGATGTAGTTGTTGTTATGTGCTGGGCTTTGGCTGGAAGATCTTAGAATCTGTGTATTTTTTTATGATGGAGAAGAGAACTATAACATATGAAGATCCAGTCTTGAGGTACAGGATTTATTAATGCTTTCCTATATTCTTAAAATGCACCAGACGTGTGTGTGGTACTAGGAAGTACTAGAAAATGGTTTTATACTGAACGATCACTGGAATAAGAACACCTGGGTAATAAGATGTTGCAGACATCGCCAGCAGACCGCAGGTCACCTTGTTAGTTTAACACACACCTATTGGTTCAACCACAAGGCTGGATGTTTGTTGGTGGATTTTTCACTCTTGGTACAACTGTAATACTGTTGTAGGGGAACAGCCCACAAGTGGAGCTGTTACTGCAACAATGTGACCCCACCACACCTGACTCCAGCTATCTGTCTCTCGTTTACCCATAGCTGTTAAATGTAGCCTTCTGCTTTTTAGCGCACAGAGCAACACCTTACATGACTGTGGTACTTGGGGTACTTTATTAATATTCATATGCTATTTGCCAAGTGTTTTTAATCCAGTGACTTTTCAATGTATAAACAATGTAGTAATAACTCAATACAAATGAGGATTTAGATATTTGTAGATTACTGAATAAAACAAAGATGTTATCAATCATACCAGTTGGTCCAGTTTTTTTGGCTCAGAGAGCTGCACTGTCGAGGTGTCCAGTTTTGCCCCGGAAGGTTGAGGCATTTCTTTGTGGTTTTCTGCTTTAGACTCAGATAGAATTAAGTTTTCAGACATTTCTACACAAGGTTTCACCTTTATATCACCATCTGAAAGAGGGAACAGTGTAAAGCCAGAAATGTGTTTTTTACAAAGGGACATTTACATTTCAGGTTGTAATAATATTATACAGGAATATTCATTTGGAAGAGGCCTCAATATGTTTCGTAACTCCTGTTAGGATGTAGCAATCTGAACCTAATACATAAATTGCATACCTTAATGTTAATGTAACTGATTGCATGGAACATACACCTTAGAACCTTAGAAAAAGATATTACCCAGAACCATATTTTGTCAATGTGTCACAAATCAACTCAGTGTATATACACACTGTTGAAGCAAAAGGGTTTCTAAGAGTTCTGTAAGGGATTAAAACCTTTCTGATAGATTGAACAAAGAACCCTTAAATGAGCTCAATGTCTATTTAGTAGAGACACAATAATAAAATAATAATAATAGACCTCTTTCATATGAATCTCCCTGTGTGGTATTATTTGGACACAAAGTGTTTTTGCTCTTGATGCTTTCAACAATTTTGTATGAATATTTAAATGCAACAAAATGTTATCTGTAATCTAGGATTATTCATGAACACATGCATGCATACACACAATCATATCTTACTCTGTGCTGCTGTTTCGGAGGGGACCACCCTGGTGCTCCTCTCATTCGTTTGGCTCTCCTCTGCAGGGATGGATCTGCTGTTGCTATAGATACCAAATCCGCCGCTGTTGCTGAGCGGATTCTCTCTGCCCCCAAATAGTCTCTCCCTATCTCGGAAATCTAAGCTCCCACTGTTGCTGGGGTGTGGCTCTCTAAAGCTAGCACTTCCCAAGCTTCCCAAACCGCGTTCCCAGTCTTTTCCTGTTACCCTGCAGGGGGTGCTGTTGGAACTGATCACCGCTGACACACGTAAAGGCACAGATACCGCAAATGGCTCTGAGATGTTTAGTGCCTTGCGCTGATGTCTGGGTGAAGACTCCAATGGGAATAAGCTGCCTGGAAAAGATGGCCTAGGCGAGCCGTTGTGCGAGGACCCCGAGTATAACATGCGGCGATTTTTCGGGGATGTGGGCCGGCAGGTGGACACCTCATCCCCTTTGAAAACTTTTAGCTGCTCAGGAAGAGCACGCTGTAATGGAGATGAAGAGGAAGACGTAGAAGATGGTGAAGACGACGGCGAGATGTTTTGAGTCCCTCTGACGGGTTTCTCGCTCTGAGTGCTCCCAGGAACACTGGTGGCTTTTCGCAAATCGAGGTCCCAATTTGGATCAGGCTCATTAGAATTGTAGTTGATATCTGAACCCAGGGTTCGGGATTTCACCACAGGAGTGAAGAATCCATTTTTTTCTCTAGGTGAGAGGGCTTTATCATCATCTAAGTAGGAATAGAATAATTAGGTTACAGTTGTGGTACAGTACTGTGAAAGGGTCTTAGACATACGCCGTAAAGCAAGATGCCTTAAAAAAATATGTTTATTTATAAAATAACCAACAATATGTGTGACAGACAAAATCTCCATAAGAACTGTATCAGATTCTCCAAGACACTCAGTAAAAACAATGATGTGGAAAAGTCTTAGACACGCATAAGAACATTCTGCAAAAAAAAGGTGATTTAAAAATAATTTATACTATTTCTAAAATAGAATAATAAAGTGTAATAAACGCTAATAAACTAAAGGAAGTCAGTACATGTTCAGTACATGTAAAACATATTGAACTACAAGGAACAATATGTGCAGTTTTATAAGTAAAGTATCAGCTATGTTTTAGTGTCCTTAAGAATTTGACTGTTCTCCTGGAGACTTTAAAAGGAAAGAATATTAAACACTTCTCACTTTCATACTGACACTACCCTTTACACTCAGTGATTTCCCCCCCACACAGCTACTAAACCCAGTATTTAAATATACACATTTGAGAATGTTATATAGTGCCCATGGTGTTGTGTTGTAGCACCACCTGTTGGCAGGGAGCAGAGAGAGTCCATGCTCTTGGATGGTCGTATCCCAGTCTTTTCTGTGGAGGATAACAAGCAAAATAATGTCTCAGTTTTTATATTTCAAAAGAACTGTGAAATTACACATGACGCCTTCGATAATGATGTGTGACCCCACGTTTTATTTAATTTATAGACACCATTAACATTGACTAATAAAAGCCTCAAAAGGAAGTGGTGGATTATTAAAAAATAGTTTTTATATTCTACAAAACATCATATAATTTTTATTTAAAATGTCTTAAGATTCCAAATCTATTCATTAATAAGATTTTAAAAGAAATTCTCACAGTCAAATCAAAGATTACTCTATTGTGTTAAAATAGACTTATAAATTATAAAACAAGATTACTGCCTTTGTTTTGTTATTTTCTACAATTTTTCCATTGTAGTTGTCTGATAAACAATATACAGACATAAACCATACAGAAGCTCCAAATGTGTCTATTGTTTGTAAAATAAATAAAAAAAATTAAAGGCAGTATTCCTAATGTCAGCTTTAACACCTGTAATCCAAGATTAATTGTTCACTGGAACTGTTTTAGAGTTCAAACTGATCCCTGGTTCGAGCCCTAGGCGGGGCAACTCTGGAAATGTCTGCGTGTTCTCTCCGTCGTTCACGCAGGTTTTCTCTGGGTACTCCGGTTTCATCCCACATTCCAAAAACATGCATGATAGGTTTTAGTGTGTGAATGTGTGTGTGGGTGCCCTATTATAAAGTGGGGCCCTGTCTAGGGTTGTTCCTGTGCTTGTGCCTGGAGTTGCTTGGTGGGTACCGGATGTCCCGTGACCACTTGTGGATTAAGCGGAAGATATTGAATGAATAAAAGATGTGTTTAGATGTCCTGTGGGTAATGTAGACATAAATATAGTATGGAACATATTGTATACTTATGATTTACCAGTAAAACCCAGTGTTTTATGTTACCCATAGTCTCATTAAATAAGTCCACAGAGAACGACATTTTAAGAAAGAACGTTTGAATTTTACGGGTTGTATTTGTCCCAATCAAGAACCAGGAAGTCCCTTAGATATTTGTCTATAATTGTCATAATTGTTTGTCAAACAGTCAACGTGCCAGTTTTGGTTAGTCTGGTGCGACGGCTCTACTGTGAGAATGTTAAAATGTACTATCCTAATTTACTTACTGAATTCATACTTGAATTGATTTCACCTCCATATGTGAGCTACCCGTATTCTATACATACTAGCATTTAGGTCTGATTCATTTGTTTCTTGAGTATAATTCTGTTTACGTTTTAACATTTTTTGATAAATAAATAGGTTAAAAATCACTTATTAAGTGATATACTCTATAATATACTCTATATGCTCTGGGTCAATTATAGATAGAACCTACTAGTTTGTTTTAAAAAATGCTCTGTAGTTTAATTAATTCGTTTCTTTTAACATGCACTTGAGTATATATCTCTTTCCATTTGTACATTTTTTATAAATGGTACGCCATGAGATCTGTACAGAAGTGTAATGAAATTAATTTCAGCCGTTAGATTAGATTAAAAAAATCGAATGATCCGATGCATTTAGTGTTTTTTTATATTATATAAAAGATTATGTTAGATTACATTAACTTTACATTACACTTATGCTTTTAGTTCTGCCAGATCACATTTCCTCAGTAATTCACATCACCCGGGAACTGAACTTGAACACTTTACCGTTGGGTATTAATCAAATATCAGAGTCAAATTTAATCATCAGCTCCATTATGGGATATGATTTAGCTTTAGATGTCTCTCAGCAGTGTAAGAAAAAACTAAGCCTATAGTGAGGAACATTTATAGGGAATATTTTATTCCCTGTCGAGTTCATTTTTCCCGTTCTGACTTTTCTCCGCCTCTATACTGTACAGATATAAACCAATCAGCTGTCTCTGTGTAGTGAGTGATTTAATTTTCATTTTAATAGAATTTTATTCTGCAGTTTTCCAGAAATCTCTGTGTATACTTAGATCATTGAACCTCCTGGAGGCTACATGTACAACATAATCTTGAATTATTTTATACATATGTACTTTACCAATATAACATTTTAAATGGCACCATACTCCTAAAATATTATTATTGTTATTATTATTATTATTATTTTGTAATGAAACCCTGTCCTTTTTTAAACAGGCAGTTTGGACATCTTTATAGGTGAATGAGATTAAACCCATGAATTATTATTTAACCACGATTAATACTTTTAGTGAATTTTAATTGTGTAAATATACTTACGTACATAAAAGAAATATGGTAAATTTCTGTAATGCTGTAGTATATATATATATATGTACACAGGATGGGCCATTTATATTTATACATACTTGTATTTATATTGATACATACAGTATATATATATATCTTGAAATCTTACACTTTGTGATCTGTATAACTCAATATTTAAACAGTTAAATCAACAGAATTTCTATTTTATTTTAAATTCTTTTCAGGTTGTTAATCTGATATAAACCAGATAAGGATGACAATCCCCTCTTTTTTTTTATAAACTGTATATCATTCCCGTAAAGCTGCTTTGTGAAATGTTTCATTGTAAAAAGCGCTATATAAAGAAACTGAATTGAATTGGTGAGGAACAGTATAGGGAATAATAAGGCCTTGCATATTATAATATTGTACATCTTTTGTAAATAAGTCAAGGTCTGAAAAGTATTTTAGGTTAAGTTTGACAGAATATTGGGGTTCTCAAAGTGAATCTGCCTATACATGGCAAGACAAACCATTATTTTTGGGATTTCATGTAAATTTCATGTCACGTTTTGACAGAACACAAACACACACACCTGAGGTGTTCTGTGTCCTCATGAACACACTCCCGTTGCGACTCAGTTTTCCCTTTCCGTCGCCAACTGATCGGCCCAGGCTGAAGATTGACTTCCACTTCTTTGATTTTCCAGAGAACTTCCTCCTATTGTAGAGCATGAAGCATCATTACACCTCTGAAATACAACCTAGAATATGCATGTACCTCAAACTAAAGAAATTCTAAATATGTATTATTATACACAATTTCTGAGACTTTTCTCTACTTTTCTGTTCAGGTGGACACATTGGAGGCATCAAGCTTCACCGAGGTGTGAAAAAAAAGCAGAACTGTGAATCTATCACATATTGCTAATTATAAGCAATTTCTTCAGACATCTTGGGAACGATGCCTTAAAGGTTAAAGGACATTCCTTTCAATTCTTACTCCGGTCACAGTAAATGTAGAAAGAACTGGGAAGAGTGGGAAATGCTCAACGCTAAAGCCTTGTGCTAACAATCATGCTAGAATAATTAATGAATCATGTTTAAATAATTTAATTTGCATATGAATCAATAATCAAACATACTGGATCAATACGGATATGAAGTAAGAATATTTTAAGAGTGAGCAGAAATGTAAAATGTGAGAAAACAGTGTTTCAGGAACATCAAGAACACTCTACATCTTGTTTATCCTGAGCCATTTATTCTTCTCAGGATTTTAAAACTGTGATATACTATGTATAATTAATAAATGTTTCATTATTTATATATTGTTTAAGTAAATTGTTGATTTGCAAGTTTCAATAATTTGTATATTAAGCACTTTGAGATTTTGAATCAAAATGAAAAAAACATTACAAAATAAATAAATATTTATTGCAATAATTGTGCAAATACAGTTTGGATGGTGGTGGTGAGTTTATATTCATTGTCAGAGTACATTAAGCAAAGCATCAAATGGGACACAGCCATTTTTTTTTACACCTACACAGTGACCTATGTGGCAGGTAAACATGTAGCTTTGGGCATATAATGCAAAAACGTGTGTGTGTGTGTGTGTGTGTGTGTATACGTGGGTGGAAAAAATAAAAGTGAAAGCCAAAGTGCACTTATAATAAAGAGGGTAAGTGGAACCTGTTTGTTTAGGAATGTGTGTACATACAGAAAAGTGGGTCATTATGTTTGTAACACTGCAGATTTAAAGTAAAATCACAGGGCTGTATTAAATGTTTTTATAAAAATGACATGTAAAATGATTTAATGAAGAACAGTTGGGACATTTAAATCTGGACATCTCTGACTCTATGTATTGTATTTTATTTTATTGTTTGTATTTATATGTTATGTTACTCTATGTGGCAGTGAAATGATCTGTTGTGCACAAGTTGGTGTCCCTTGTGGTATTTTATATTAAAAATACTTTATATTTCTTCTTGAAAGTTTGCGGTTTCTGTATTTATGCGTGTCTACATGTTTATATATTTTGTCCCTACAAGTATAGAATGTCCCTACAAGTATAGAAATATTTATATGTGTTTTATCTTGTAAGATAATAGATAGTGTAAGAGTTACTTAGATGCATTAATAATGATTTAAAATGGAAAGAAGTGACTAGTAAAGTGATGCCAACACCTGTGTGTATACAGGTTTTTATATCATTGTGAGGATCAAAGCGTGTGAGGATACTTTTCTGATCCCCATAAGGAATGTATTGTCCTTTTAGGTTTATACAAAAAATGGTAATCATTGCTGGGGTCATTGCTGAGGTTAAGGTTATAATTAGTTGGGCACATGCATGTATCTCAAATAACCCAACAAGTTTAGCAATACCAACGTGTGTGTGTGTGCGCATGTGTGTAAGACATACTTGCTCTCACTAAGCTCTATAACAGTGTGGTACATGGCGGCGGTGCTGGTATCAGGAAGACTGTTCTCTCTGAGTCTCTCAGTTCTTGCTGGATGATTGGGAGCGAGAGCTCTAGCCTGAGCTTCTTCCAGACTCATCAGCTTCATCGGTGGACACTGACTCATTGCTGGCAGTGTAGCGTACTTGTCTACACACATTACAGCTGCCCCTGCACACACACACACACACACACACACAAATTTGTATCCAATAAACATTCTAAAATACGTCACTCAGAGCCACATAATAAAAATAACATTAATATATAATGATATTGGTCTTATAACAGGATTGAAACAGGAGTGAAATGCTACACAGTTACAGGACCGGAGATACAGGATATGGAACAACAACAATGAGAATGTTTATTAACACAGCAGTAATAAACCGAACACAGTTTAGCAATAATAAGCATCATGAGCGATGGATCCCTCTTGGTCGACTTTATTAGACAAATCAGTAATGCGCGAGGTAAACGCTTCAGAGATCATCAAGAACCATTTTCATTTCACAGTTAAATATATTCTGGGAGAATGTGGTAATATGGTAAAATCTTAATAAATATACAAATGTTGCTTTTTTATTAGGATTTTATGTAAATACGACTACACAAGAGTCTGAGCAGGTTTCTCTATGTAACAATAGCCTTTTTTATCTTTTCTTGCGTGTTTGCATCCTCTGTGTTTTTTAACACAGACATTCTTGTTCTTATTGAATTTATTCTTGTACATTAAACTTGTATATTTGTATTTATTCACAAAAAAATCGGGTGCCGCAGCAAGAGTGACATAAAATACAATAAGGTCATGCTTTTGCTTTTTTTTATATATATATACTGTACCTTTGTTGTGATTTGTTTAAACGTGTGTAAACTTTAACTTTGTCTGTATTTTGTACTTCGGAGTTTATTTCTTCTCCTTTTTGTAGAGTTTTACATATGTACTGTACATTATAGTATAGATAATATAAACATTATTGTTATTATTAGTAGTTAGAGTAGGGTGTGGTCCAGTTACCCGAAGTCAGACTTAGACTCTCTGCTGCTGTTGGAACTCGGCCAAGTGATTTTGTGCTGTATTTTTAGCTCAGAGTCTAATTTCATTTACGTCCTACCTTAAGTGCCATTTTCTATTCTGAGAACAGTAATAACAAAACTGGCAGCTCAGATGGTGAGACTCAGAGGCTCTTGTATTTAAGACTCAGTAGGTTGGTTTCAGGCTGACCTGAAATGCATGAATGTATAAGGTATATAATGTACTTGCATTAGCCTTTTTTTTAATTAAAAACAAAATCAAACCTTCTCTAGGGGGTTTGGGGTGATCTGCTCCAGGATTAAAGATCTGCTCTGTGTGATTCAGGATGAACTCCACCACCGACTGTTGCACCCTAACCTCCAGAAATGCCTCGTCACCGTTACACGCCGACACTTCAATCTCCTTCGAGCTGCACACATCACTCAATATCAGCTACTACATGATTACTCTAATTATGTGTTGCACACGATATATTGTCATGTCACTGTACTGTACAGTTATCTACTATACCATACTATACTATACTATACGTTACCTTAATATACTACACTATACCATAATATTCTATACTTATATAACACTACACCATACACTATACTACAGGGTGGGCCATTTTTAAATTGACATACAGGGTGACCATTTATATGCATACACACACAT
>JAOUQV010000025.1:421618-436122 GCA_028565295.1 Aspidoras spilotus | reverse complement strand
CACCATACACTATACTACAGGGTGGGCCATTTTTAAATTGACATACAGGGTGACCATTTATATGCATACACACACATATTTATATATATGTGTGTGTGTGTGTGTGTGTGTGTGTATCCATATAAATGGCCCACCCTATATATTACACTACACCATATGGTACTATACCATAATATATATATAATATACTTATATAACACTACACCACACTACTACACCATAATATACTATACTATATTGCACTACACCACAGAGTACTATACTATAATGTACTACACTATATAACACTACACCACACAATACTATACTACATTGTATAATATAGTAAACTTGTATAACACAACACAACACAGTACTATACTATAATTTACTATACTATATAACACTACACCACACAATACTATACTACATTGTATAATATAGTAAACTTATATAACACAACACAACACAGTACTATACTATAATTTACTATACTATATAACACTACACCACACAATACTATACTACATTGTATAATATAGTATACTTATATAACACAACACAGTACTAAACCATAATTTACTAAACTATATTACACTACACCACACGATAATAGACTATTCTATACTACACAATACTATATTATATGAATAGTATTATAAAGATAAGAGATAAATATACTAGTGTATATAGTGTATATAGAATATATAAATGTAAACTCTATTTACTTAAAATAATGTATAATTTCAGAATATGTGGCCTGTTGCAATGTCAACATATTAATAAGAGATATATTATACTTATATAATAAGTATAATATATATATAATATCATATTATAATATTGAATACTAATAATTATATATTTAATAATTATAATAATAATAATAATGAATTTAATGTATATTGAAGATATAAATAAGACGGCATCAAAATAAAGGTAACACATTTTTTTTCATTTCTGACCGGAGAAGGTTTGGAGCCCAGACCAGGGCTAGGTTGCGTGTGTGCATGTTGGTCTGGTGGCTGAGGGTTGCCAGGTGAGCCAAGTGTTTGACCAAATACTCCAATGTTCTGACAGGACACAGAGAGCAGGAGATCAGTAAGAAATGTTATATCTCATGTACACATTAAACTGTATGCAAAAGTTGATTGTTAAAATATTACAGTACAGAAATGGAGACTGTTTATTCTGTTCTATGTTGTGTTTTTACCTGAAGTGAGCGATGGGGAGTTCTTTAATGACGCGCTGAACATTCCTGAGCTGTTCATATTCCTCTATAACCGACACGGCATCCTGCATGAACAGAGAAATACCCAAAACATGCTCTTTACATGTTCTTTTCTAATTTACTCTTGTTCCATCAGTCACTCTCATACATAATAAAGCCATGTTGCTTAATTTGCATAAATTAGCATATACTACAATGTTTTTTAAAGCCATATAATAATCAGCAAGACTTTCATTATATAAAATCTGAATAATACAATAACAAAACATTGTACAGAAATCAGAAATAGAAACTAAACCAAATATACGAACAGTAGCAAATATGTATGTTTTAATTATAATAGGTTGATATAGAAACAGACACATTTAACTAGAAATTAAAATGTTTTCATTTTAACATTAATGTACAACCTCGATTCCAAAAAAAGTTGGGACAAAGTAGAAACTGTAAATAAAAACTGAATGCAATAATTTACAAATCTCAAAAACTGATATTGTATTTACAGAAAATATCAAAGACAACATATCAAATGTCAAAAGTGAGACATTTTTAAATTTCATGCCAAATATTGGCTCATTTTGAATTTTTTGACAGCAACACAACAAAAGAGACAGTTGAAGGTACAAACAATTGCAACTCATTAGGTCAATTGACAATAGGCCATTTACATCACTGGGTATAAAAAGAGCATCTTGGAGTGGCAGCGGCTCTCAGAAGTAAAGATGGGAAGTGGATCACCAATCCCCCTAATTCTGTGCTGACATAGTGGAGTGATACCAGAAAGGAATTTGACAGTGTAAAATTGCTAAGAGTTTGAACATATCATCATCTACAGTGCATAATAATATCAAAAGATTCAGAGAATCTATTTGTGTAAGGGTCAAGGCCGGAAAACCATACTGGGTGCCTGGCGTCTTCAGGCCCTTAGACAGCACTGCATCACCTACAAGCATATTTCTGTATTGGAAATCACAAAATGGGCTCAGGAATATTTCCAGAGAACATTATCTGTGCCATCCGTCTTTGCCATCTAAACCTCTATAGTTCAAAGAAGAAGCCGTATCTAAACAATATCCAGAAGACGTCTTCTCTGGGCCAAGGCTCATAAAAAAAAACGGTGGCAAAGTGGAAAACTGTTCTGTGGTAAGATGAATCAGGGATGCAGTGTCATTAGGACTAAAGAGGAGAAGGATGACCCAAGTTATTATCAGCGCTCAGTTCAGAAGCCTGCATCTCTGATGGTATGGGGTTGCATTAGTGTGTGTGGCATGGGCAGCTTACACATCTGGAAGAACACTATCAATGCTGAACGGTATATTCAGGTTCTAGAGCAACATATGCTCCCATCCAGTCTCTTTCAGGGAGGCCTTCCATTTTCCAACATAATAATGACAAACCACTTACTGCATCAATTCCAGCATCATGGCTGCGTAGAGGAAGGGTCCTTCACCCATAGAAAACATTTGGTGCATCATAAAACAAAAGATATGACAAGAATGAGTTATCATTCCTATCCCTTAACGTCCCCAGACGTTAACAGAGTGTTGTAAAGAGAAAAGGGGGATGTCTCACAGTGGTAAAAATTGTTCCAACTTTTTTTCTATGTGTTGCTGTCGTCACGAAATTAAATATCACTTATTTTTTCTCTTTAAATGATACATTTTCTCAGTTTTTGATATGTCATCTATATTCTATTCTGAATAAAATATGGAATGTTAAAATGTCTACTCATCATTTCATTCTGATTTCAATCACAATTTGTACTTTGTTGTGACATTTTTGAAATTGGGTTTGTGTTTATTTTGTTTAAACAAATTTAATGTTCAGGATTTTGTATTGGTGATATAAAAATATACATTATTTTGGCTTCCAGAATCAAAGCAGAGACTGTTTATTGACATTAGCAAAAAATATATATATGTATTTAATTACTGTAAAATAAAAATTAAATAAATTAGTAAAAATTAAACTATTACAACTGCACAAGCAAAAACATTTGCAGATATATTGCAAAACAAAATGGAACATTACATTACAAACAGAAATTATATAATAAATACATTTTAATTTCATTAACATACAGTATATACTAATGATACCAGGGTTGTACAGTTTAGTGAAGAGATGCAGGCCACAAAAAGGTTGCATATGAATTTTCCAACGTTTTTGCTTTTAATAAACATCCCACATACATTGGTGCAAGTTTGTGAACCCTTTAGAATATTTAATATTTTATCAGGATCAGCAGTTAATTTGAAGGCGAAATTAGAGTTGTTATGGCGCTTCAGTTATTTTACGGTAGTGGTATGAAAGGGATTAAAAACTCTCCCTTGGTTGCGCTGGGGCTGTGTTTTGCCATGTCTGTCTGTGTCTCTGTCTAAGGGTGTGTATGTGTGTGCGTCGTGTGGCTGCTCCGGTGCGCTTACATTATTGAATGTAATGTCTGTGCGTGTGTGTGCGTTGTGTGGTTGCTGCAGTGTCTCTTCATGTTTTTTAATATTTTATTTTTTTGTTGTTTCACAGCTACTGGATTCTAAGAAACTAAATGGACTGTCTAACTTTGGAACCAGCAGCCACCTGGTACACCTGAGTGCTTTTTGTCTTGGGTTTTTGTGGTTTTTTTTTTTAATAAACTGTCCCTTCACTCCTGTCCGCGTCATGTGTTTTTTTTTTTTATATGAAGGCAGCAGCGTCATGTAACAAGAGTCTGGTGTTTTATTTAAAGAACAGGGATCTATTTAAGTCTGCTATTAACAACACACATTTGTAGAAGTGCATCAAGGCACAAACATTCCATTTCTGAGGACAATAGCAAAAGACTTGTTGATGCTCATAAGGCTGGAAAAGGTTACAAAACCACCTCTATAGAGTTTGAACTCCATTAATCCACAGTCAGACAGATTTTGTAAGGCGGGTAATAGTCAGCGAAGTTACAAAGGGCCACAGGATAACATCTAAGCAACTGAACGTGTCTCTTACATGGGCTAATGTTAATGATTTTACCATAAGGAAAACACTGAAAAACAATTGTGTGCAAGGAGGAAGTCACTGTGCTCCGAAGTCTATTGGAAGAATATTTTGTAGATGGGTGAGACCAAATAAAACTTTTTGGTTTAAATGAAAGTATTTGGTGAAAGGAAAACACTGCATTCCAGTATAAGATCCTTATCCCATTTTTTGAAACATGGTGGTGATAGTATCATGTTTTGAGCCTGTTTTGCTGCATATGGGCAAGAAGGCTTGCCATCATTGATGTAACAATGAATTCTGAATTATATCAGAGAGTTACAAAAGAGAAATGTCGAGACATCTGTCCATGAACTGAATCTAAAAAGAGGGTGGGACATGTAGAAAGACAAATAGTCAAAAGTCGTTCTACCAAAGAATGGTTAAAGAAGAATGTTTAGTTGCAGTTATAGGTGAACAGGGGACTCACATACAAATATGTTAAAGTTTTCACAAACAAATATGTAAATTGAATCATTTTCTCAATAAATGACCAAGTATAATATTTTGGTCTCATTTGTTTGACTGGGTTCTGTTTATCTATTTTTAGGACTTGTATGAAAAGATTGTGTGATGTTTTAGGTTATATTTATGCAAAAATCTAGAAAATTCTAAAGGGTTCACAAACCACCACTGTGCATGTGTGTATATGTATTTATTAATGTAATAATATATAACTTTCATATAACTATGTTTAAGATTATCCAGAATTAGTTAATTTTTTTATTACTATAAGTCAAAATTATTTTATTTGATTCTATTATTTTTAAATGTAGTTTTTAAAATAACATCAGACATGTGTCAGGTGTAACAAACATCCACCGGGTAATAGTGAAGAGAGGCTCTTTTGCGGCCGGACTCACCGTGAATTTCTGGTAGAGTTCGTAAGTGAGCAGTGGGTTAGGCAGCTCCCTAAAATACAGCTTACACAAAGAGCCAACACAGTGGATGTCCTGCAGATACACTTCCTTAGTGAGGTCAGGACACTGATCTGAACTGAACTCCTGCCTACAAACAGGTTAGTTCATTTTAACACATTGAAAAACTTTTTTTCAGTATAAAACAGCACATAAAAAGCTAATCCTACTGAGAAAAGCATACATCAGGTTAACATCTAAAAGATATCACTAAAAGTTTAAAATAAAAGCTAAATCATGAGAGAAAGCTAAAGCTAACACACTGACTAAAACTAGCATAAAGCTAAACCAACAGTGAGTAAAAGCTAACACTAACCTAAAGTAAAGACATTAAATGAAGGCTAATTCTAAGCTTAATGTGAGCGAATGTACTCACTAAAAGATAACATCATGCTGAATGTAACACGTGTGAAAGCTAACTTCAAAAGCTAACACTCTGATTGAATGCTAACATCCCATTAAAGATAACACAATGAATGCAATTTAAAAGCCACTACAGTGAGTGCAAAACTAGGGAAAACTAAAGCTAAAGCTAAAGTGAATAAAAGCTAACATCAATTTTGAGCTAAAACAGTGAGTACATTAGTAACATTAACATAAAGCAGTAATTAAAACCTAACACTGACTTAAAGCGATGTGAGTGTTAACAGCACACATACAAGCTATTGTAGTGAGTGAACCACAACTAGCAAAGAAAAGTTAAAGCTAAAAATGGAACTCAAATGTTTTAAATCCTTTACAATTCTTTCTATATCTACTAAATGTTTATGTAATTTTGTCACCTTATTTTAACAAAAGCTCCTACCCCTATACCCACTCTCATATCAGAAACCCCCCCAAAATTCCGGTAGCACCCCTACACCGGGGTCCCGGGTTTTCATTACTCAGACCTGGCAACCCTAACAGCTATCCCAGTGAGTGAATCTAAGAAATGCATTTGTGACGTAAACTCATAAACATGGTAAATGTAAAATGTGTACACAATTAGCATAATTCCTGTACATTTAATGATTCAGTGATTTATAACATTAACGGTGACCTCTGACCTGAGCTTCTGAATGTTAGAGGTGATTCCTGAGAGTCTGTATATTCCATCAACTATGCCATGTTTCTCGATAAACTCTGCACACTTCTTCAGAACCTGAGGAACTGACATACAAACAATTACATTAATCATAAAGTATCATAACATCAGTCCTCATAACATCATGCAGAACATGTCTACACTATTTATAAATTTGTATTTAGTCTCTCATGTCTCCCCTTCACTGATTAAATGCATATAAATCATGTACCTTTAAACTGACAATATTCAGTTGTTAGGTAAAACCTAACTAGCAAACAAAATCCAAACTACTGAGTTAAACTAAGACTTAAATCTGCTCATGTACACTAGCATTGAGTATGAAAGGAGCATCCATCGAAGGCTTAGTCTTTTTGCAACCTTAAAACTGTATTAATCATTTTTGAATTGTATACATGAACACGGTGAGGTCATCAGAAATGGCCCGAAAGACAGTGGAAATTGTTTCTATCAAAACGTTTCAGAAGTTTCATCTTGAGTTTGGAAAACAAAGAAGCAGGTCAAAGTGAAACATCATCCAGATTGTTACCAAATAAAAAAAAACAGAAGAGCATCTGTGTTAACTTGGTGTGCCATCAGTGCCATTGGAATGGCTAACTTGTATGAGATAACAAAGGGTTTCTTTTTGTAAATATTATAATGATGCCATGTTTATTTCAGCAGGACCTCATGTCCGACCTCATTCTATCCGAGTTACAGCAGTGTAACTTTAAAAATCATAAATTCTGTGAACTTGACTGACCTGCCTGCAGTCCAGATCGGTCTCCTATAAAATATGTATGGTGTGTCATAAAAAGGAGAATCAGATAACAATAAACATGGACTTTTGATCAGCTGGGCAATCATTTTACTTCAGTTCTAGTTCATTCACAATTAATTAAATAGTATTAAAAAACCCAGTAGTAAACCTGCCAGCGTTTTGAGAGTGTTGCAGACACCATTTTATAATGTGTAAATGTTCAACAAAAATAATCAAGTTTAACACTTAAAATCATTGAAAAGCTTTTCTTTGTCCCTTTGTCTGTTAAATAAAGGTTTGAGTGAAAATAAAAATGACAGATTATACTTTGTACTGAAACCGTTCTGACTTTTATGAAGTTTGTATTAAAATGCTGAAATGGTTTTATAATGACTTCTGCTAAAATGTTCAATAAAGACAGCACCCATGATCCAGACACTGCTTCCCGTCGTGGCAGAATTTTATATTATGATGAAAAGAAAGAAAAATACACAGTGAAAAAAAAACATTATTATTCTTGTACTTTCTGACATTTATTGATCAAACTGAATACAAAGTAACAAACAATACATATGTTTGATCGGTTTTGGTTTCATCTTCACTGAAGCCTCATGCTTTAGCTAGTGAAAGGGTACAAAGGGATTTGAATACACACACACATACACCCACACACACACATATGAATTTTGCATGCACTTATTTGTTGTTGAAAATATAAA
This sequence comes from Aspidoras spilotus, assembly GCA_028565295.1. Lineage (NCBI taxonomy): Eukaryota > Metazoa > Chordata > Actinopteri > Siluriformes > Callichthyidae > Aspidoras > Aspidoras spilotus. Next base: position 428,447 of record JAOUQV010000025.1, on the reverse strand, counting down.
TAATTTGTTGTGAACTATATAAACTCACTCACACACACACACACACACACACACACGGGCACACGCCCTTTTCTGTTGCTTATAAAGCTCAGGGTTAAATATGTGTATACAGGATGTGTGAATGGAGCAGAAATAGAAGGAGAGGAAGAAGGAGGAGTAAATCCATGAGGGAAAAAAGTATACGATAGAAAGCGTTAAGGCAGTTTGGGAAATCTTCTGCATGTGGGGGGATGAATGTTCCTTATTATAGTTCTGATATTAGTCGTGCTGCTCATCAAGTTGTTGTAGTGGTCCTTGTTTATTGAGTTCAGGGTTTGAAATAAAAATGAATGTAATTATTAATATGCCTATACAAATGCAAAATAAAATACTAAATCAAAAGTATAATTCTGTACGTAAGTATAGACAGATAGATAGGAAGAATAGTCATGTTTGTGTGTGAATATACAGGCATTGGTGTGCCGGAGTTTTTAGCATCCTAAATTAAATATCTATAATCAGTTTGTGATTCTATAAACATGCTGTTGTTATTCTCTACAGGACATCCCGAAATTTTTCTAATCGAATTCTCTTTAGAGACAAATGTATTCACATCAAGGCGTATGGCGATAATCTATCATTTATTACATTATTCATCACACACAATATTGCTTTTCTTATTATCATATCATTTATCGATGTCTCTCTTTTCCTCTCTACTACAGATTCTGAAAAAATGCATACATTTTGTTTTCTGATTTTCATCTTATTATGAATATGGTATGTCCCGTTTAGAGACAGCAAACCCATGAATTACTGGGCATCAGTTTTATAAAAAAGGCAGAAACACAGAGTTTGAACTGACACTTAGGAATATTTTTTTAAGATGTAATAACTGTATACATTCATTCATTTTCTTCTACTTAATCCAGACGGGGTCACAGCTGGTGCCCACCCGCCAACTCTAGACGCAAGGGCAGTAACAACCATAGACAGCGCCAACGCATCATAGGACACACTCACGGTTATGCACACATTCACCCACTAAGGGCCACTTTAGAGACACCAGTTAAGTGAAAGTGATACATTTGCCACTATGCTTGCACACAGCAGAATCTGTCCTCCGCATTTAACCCATCCGTGCAGTAAAACACACACACACACACACATTCTGTACGGACTCATTAGTGCAATTTATGAAAAATTCTTGAAAAAAATTTGTACTAAAAAACTAATACTTTGGCTCAGTTCTGTATTTCCTAGACTTATAGTTCGCTCATCTTTAACAACTGCATGTTGGTTTATGGGTAATAATTGTAATAGCTGGTACATTGCTGGATAAAATTAATCACATGACTGAAAAGAGGAAATGGAGACATGAAAATAAATAAATGAATACATTTAAATAATAAACGTACCAATCTGAGCTGAGAGTTGAAAATTAATATCTTTTAAAATTTTTCTATCGATACATGCTTGTTTTAATCTGTCAGTGAACGCATATCAAAAAACCTACTCACTCTCTTTCTCTCTTGCTCACAAACACTTACACACACACACACAAACAAAGGTACACACTCTTTAGTGACAATGTTTAAATTGTGTGTGAGAGAAATAATGACCAGCTGGTTTCATCACGTTCACTTGAGTTCATGTGGAACGGAGGCTGATATAGGTCCTGGTTCGGCCAAAAATATTTGGCATCAGGAAAAGTCTTCAAATGTTTACTATTTTCTAAACTCTACACACTACAACATACTGTTACAGTGTTTACTACAACACACACACACACACACACTCTGTGGTGTTCAATAAATGTAATGAATGTAGAAACATTATAACATACTATTATTTTGTTTACTGCTATATTCTGCTATAGATGATTACTTTGTTATATTCAGTTTTAATCAGTAAATACTATTTATGGAAAATCACACCAAATACTCCCATTGATTTATTACTGTACGTTTATAGAGTTTAAAATATAGAAAGATATTCATTGATTTGATAAAAAATCTAAAATAATAACGTAATAAGTTGTGTTTTGAAGAATCTGACACAGTTCTTCTAGAGACTTTAACAGTCTAACTTGCTTCTTATATTTGCAGCAAACTCAGCAGAATGTATTATGTTTCCATTTTTCCGCAGAATAAGAAACAGAAGATGTCTGTAATGTAATATGTTGCGTTATTAATGACAATGATTTAAACATTTCCACATTTATCAAGAAAATATATTTTCATTTGAATACGCATCGATAAGAAAAACAAATAACAGAAATTTGCTGAATTTTCATTTGTACTATTTTCACCTGAGAATGATGTTTATTCTAAGAATAGAGTAATTCTGTATGATTGTATTGTTTATGAAGTGTGTATGGTGAGTATCGTGACATTAGTGAGCATTATTTCACCTTCATCTATATTCAATAATTGCAGAGTATTCCATCAGAATTAGCATAAATAAGGAGCGTGGAACCCTCTCCAACATGTCTTCCTGCTGTCTTATATCACATTTGCAAACATTACTAGCTGGGTTGTAAGATATCTGTTATTAATTATAACAATTATTTGATCAGTTATATATTTACACCATGAATAACTGTTTTGTATGAGTATATATTTTTTTACTATGTATGTAGCTACATCGCCTGGCTAAAAAAGTTTATTTCGTCTGACCGCCTCTAGCTTTGATTAAGGATGTAATTCCCTTTGGAATCGTTTCACCAAGTTGAAATATCAAAGATGTATTTCTGTCCAGAGTTGCAATAATTTTCCCACAAGATTTACTGATGATGCAAGATTTGTACCACTGGACAAAGTCAGCATATCCCAAAGATTCTCAATGGGGTTAAGACCTGCATTCTCTGGTGGCAATTCTATGCTTGAAAATGAGATCTTGTGCTCCCTGAGCCACACTCTCTCAATTTGAGCCTGATAAATTCTGGAAATGCCATCTTGGAATATTCTGTGTCATCACAGAACAAATATTGCTGAACTTTGACCTGACTCACTGCAGCAACCCCAGATAATAGCACTGCTATAATTGTTATTGCTATTATAATGCTCTCTTTGTAGGTTGTGTAGTTATATTGCTGTGTCTTTGTAATTTTTGTACTTGTTATGCTGTGTGTTTGTGAGTTGTATAGTTGTGATGTGGCTGTGTCATTGTAATCTGTGTGTTTTTGTGGTTTGTGTATTTGTAACATTACGTGTCTTTGTAAATTGTGTATTTGTACTGTTGTATTAATTGTGTAGCTTTGTTAGTTGTGTAGTTGTAACAGTACCTTTCTAATTATGTAGTTGTAATGTGGTGGTGTAGCTGTAACATAATGTGTGTTTGTGCAGATGTGGAGTTGTAATGCAGTGCTGTGATACAATTATGGAATAGTAACTGTGTGTGTTTTTTATTTGTACTGTGATAGGGTGCTTCTGGGTTGTGGAGTTGCACTGTGGTTGTGTATTTGTAACACAATGCGTTTTTGTGGTAATGTGTAATGGTACTGTGTTTGTATAGTTGTAACACAGTGTTTCTTTGTGTGTGTGGCTGGTGCTGCAGAAGGTCAGAGCAGGAAGTTGAGAATGGTTTGTTTGTTTCAGAGGAAAGTCGACACACCCAGAGTCCTTGGTTCTGCTCTTACCGGTGATGTTTCCTCTAATACAATAGTGTGTTTGGAAAAATGCCACTGGGCTCCTGGGCTTCACCGTAAACACTAAATACAGACTTCATGAGGTCTACAATACAATTTACACTGTGTAAAGTGTGTAAGTGAGAATGAAACAAGAATAACAAGAAGAAAATATATGTACACTTTGTTTACATAACTGGTAAATAAAGTCTACACTATGACTACATAGTGATAATAAAGTGTACAATTTCTACATATAGTGTAAAGAAATTTTACAATGTGTGTACATAAAGTGTAAATAAAGTGTACACTACAGTATGTCTAGATAAATTGTGAATAAATTGCACATTATTTCTGCACAATGTGTGATTAAAGCATACACTGTGTCTAAATTAAGTGCAAATAAATAGTAAACTATGCATAGATTGTAAATAAAATATCTACATAACCCAGACATAAAGAAACTGTGCACTGTCTACCCCAAATGTCAAATAATGTACAGCAAGTGTAAAGTGTAAAAGCTGTACATTGTGTACACATAAAGTGTAAAAAGAAAATTCACAGAAAATGTAAATGAAGCATACCATATTACATAAAAAACAAAAACATTAACTTAAGTGTAAATAAAGTGTACACTTTGACTACATACTGTGTACTGTACATACAAATTAATGTTTCTACATAAAGTGTAAATAAAGTGTATACTAATGTTATGTAATGTAAATAATATGTACATCGTCTAAATAAAGTCTGTACTGTGTATAATGCATATTCTTATGGTAAGACCTTTGTCTACGTAAGGCCTTCGAAGACTTACACATAGTCTAAAAAATCTTTAATTAGTTGAAATTAACTCTATATCAAGATTAAAAAGCATAAACCTACAGTCTAGACCTGATTCTAGATAAAGTTTACAACAAGTGTATATTGAGTACACAGTGATTACAATATCACTACACTAAGCCTAATTAAAGTTCAAAAATAAGTCTACACAGTATCTACTTGTTTGCTAAAAACGATGGTGGGAAGCTAGGAGGCAGTCGGCACTGAGTCTACATAAATCTACAAGTCCTACAAGAGTGAAGATTTACTTCATGTTTACATAATGTCCACATAGCGTTAACATCAAATGAAAAAATTTCACTGATGTTTGTGAAGACATAGTGTTAAAATTAGTACATACTGTAGACATAATGTAAAATCTTTGTGGAGTAGACATGTCGTAAACTATATGTAGACATAGTGTCAACATGTAAAATGTAAGTAGACATAGTGTTTAAATGTTGTAAATTATATGTGTACTGTGTCAACATGTTATAAAGTGCATGTAGACGTAGTGTTGACATATAAGCTTTATGTAGACTTAGTGGCAACATGTAAACTTTATGTAGTCTTAGTGTAAAAATGTTGTCAACTAAATGTAGACTTGGTGTCAACATGAAAACATTATGTAGTCTTAGTGTAAAAATGTTGTAAACTAAATGTAGACTTAGTGTAGAAATGTTGTGAACTTTATGTATATCTTAGTTTCGACATGTGAATAACTTAATGTAAACTTAGTGTTTACATGAAAACGTTTTATATACTGATTGTTGAAATGTTGTTAACTTTAGGTATACTTAGTGCTAATGTACATTTTATGTTGACATAGTGTTGAAATGTTGTAAACTGTATGTAGACTTCATATCAACACGTTGTAAACTTTATGTAGACTTAGTGTTCACATTGAAATGTTATGCAGACTTAGTGTTGAAATATTGCAAACATTATTTAGAATTAGTGTTGACATGTAAACTTTGTGTTGACTTAGTGTTGAAATGTTTGAAACTTTATGAAGACAGTGTGTATATAGCTTTCATAAAGTTGACATTAAGTCTACACTGTAAAGTGTTTAAAGAAAAAGCATGGTGTTTATTCTGATCTGTTAAAACTATTTTAAATCACATTATAATACACTTTACAGTCTTATATTTAATGATACTATAGACCACCTACTGTTTACAACTATTAAGCTGTAAGTTTATATTGATGTAAATCGAATGAATGAATGAAAATTCACAATACTGTGAATGTAAACTGAACAGCATTCAACTAAACTGCTGATTTGTCATTAAGTCAGCACCAAGCTGAGTCTCTGGAAATAAGTGTAAATGTTGAACTAAACAAGATTTAAAATAACTTATGATGTCTAGCAGAGAGGAAAATTCATACTTATATCCAAAGGAATTTACAAAACATCAGCAAAGTTTCACTTGGGAATGAAAACTATTAGTAGCTGTAATTTGTTTAAAAGCTTAATTGTGTTTTCTATTTATTTGATTTCAATTGGAAAAAAATAGCTCGTGTACTTGTTAATTCTATTTTTACTGTTCAGCTTTTTGGGCTCCATTTTTTCCAGTGATACATTTATAGAATAAATTCAGATTTTAAACCTGTAAAGAGTTGAGTTTTAATAGGATGAATATTTGTTTTATAGACCTAGACTGGTGTGTTGTGGCGTGACCGAAGGAGAAAGACAAACTGTATAGTCTTAAAGAATTACAACAAGACGTTGTTGAGCAAGGAACAGTTTCTCGCAGATGTCACATCGAAAGTAATTCCACAAATCAGCCCAAGCAAGATGGCTACATCACAATGTTTTACCGAATTGTATAGGAGCTATCAATAAAAAAATAATAATAATCATGTTTCACAAAGTTACAGAATATACAAAATATCTACACATATTTCACCAGTGTACTCACATCAGTACACTCACACAGTACACTAATACCACTATGCTAAAGCCACTATACTCTAGTACACCCACATCAGTATACTCACATCAGTACTAACACTGCTATACTTATTCCAGTTGACCCACTTTAAGTGTGGAGTCTGAATTTTCTCTTATAGTCCATGTTAGTTTTCTCCGGATGCTCTGGTTTCCTCCTATAGTCCAAAAACATAATTGTTGTCTCTAAATTGCCCCTAAAGCTGACACAAGTTTGGGAAGCACCGTAAGCCTATCTTTATCCTAGAGAGCCATCCATCAAAAATACACACAGGATGATCTCAGGTGATGATGACAGGGAGAGAGAAAGAAAGAGAGAGAGAGAGAGAAAGAGAGAGAGAGGGAGAGAGAATGCATGTTTTAACAGAAACATAGTAGTTAGGAAGAGATGGAAGGCAAATGTAGAGAAGAGGACCAAATGGTGGAAGTTAAGAAAGGAGGAATGCTGT
>JAOUQV010000025.1:268737-290672 GCA_028565295.1 Aspidoras spilotus | reverse complement strand
CCATTAAAATCTGCACCAATCACCACTCTCTCCTCTCTGGGAATGCTCTCTACTACTACATCTAGCTCGCTCTAGAATATCTCTTTCTCCAACTCACAGCCAACTTGTGGTGCAGAATCACTGACAACAATCACTATTACACCTTCAATTTCTAACTTCAAACTTATCAACCTATCTAACACCATTTTTACCTCAACAACACTCTTTGCATAGTCCTTCTTAAGGACCACCCCAACTCCATTTCTCCAACTATCCACACCATGATAGAACAGTTTAAAACCTGCACCAATGTCTCCTGCACACACAAAATATCCACCTTTCTTCTCTCCATTATGTCGGCCAGTTATCTACCTTTCCCTGTCATTGTCCCTACATTCAGGGTTGCTACCCTCAATCCTACACTCTTAACTCTCCTGTTTTCTCTATGTCTCCACACACGCTTCCCTCCACGTCGTCTATGGCAAACAGTAGCCCAATTTCTGCTAGTACCCTGTTTGCCACAGTACTGGTGGCGGTTGTTGTTATCCCAGGCCGCGACCGGTCCGGTATGAAGGAACATTCAATAACACGCATTTTGAATGAAGGAACATTCAATAACACGCATTTTAATTTTTGGCAAACGTTGCCCTTCCTAACACAACCCGCACTATTTACCTGAGATTGGGACCGGCACTAGAAATACACTGGCTTGTGCTCTCTAATGGCTGCTTTAGATTACGGTGTATGATGACCAATTACAATTAAAAAATATGTATATTTTCTCCCAAAAACAGTAGATGGCGATAAACCGTTCCGAGTTTCTTATTTAAAAAACAAGGATGTAGTCGTTATCCAATAATGTGTGTTTTTTAATTAGTGTACTACACAGTGTACATCATACTTTTTCTTTAGTAAATCTAGCGCGCTTATGTAGAGACTAAGACGGTAAATGGGATACAGCCATTTGCACGCAGACTTTGAGAAAAGATGGCGGCGTGTATGACAGCGGGTCGGCGCGGGGATCAACTTATTCATTCTCAAAATAATTTGGTGCCAAACTGGCAAAGCCAAGAAGTCAGCACAGGGGTGAGACGTATAAAATTTTATATATTTTATATTCAATAAAGAATAACAAGAATTGATGTAAAGGGTTTACTGGTTGTTAGTATGAGACGGCAGATTTTTGCTAACTGGTTAGCAAGCTAACAACACCGGATTGGTTTAGCTCTCGAATTTATAAAGTTATCTAACACAATAGACAGAGTTTAATTTTATGAGTCATAGTTACTTTTAATAAGAATAATTTCTGCGTAGGAATTCTAATGAACACAATTATATATAATTCATACTCTTCTCCCCCCCCATTTTGGCTTTGAGCTAATATAATGCAACGCTTTTACGCAAACAGTTTAAAACAATATGTGTTTATGAAACATTGGAGGATGCTCTTTACTAAATCTTCATTGAGGTTTCATGTGCATTTGTTAATAAGATTCAGTAAAACTGTACTATCGTCATGCGTCTGACTAGATATTATGATGCTAAACTTTTTATCATTTCAGACCACCATCATGGCAGTGGAGTTTGACGGTGGTGTGGTGATTGGAGCTGACTCACGTACTACCACTGGGTAAGGAAACTTATCTCGACTATGATTATTGCTTGTTTTTCAAATTATTTTCGATGGATAAACTTTGTTTTTTTGCAAATACCTTATTTATTTTAAATTTGATGCCTGCAGCACATTCCAAAAGAGTTGGGACATTGGCATGTTTATCACTGTGTTACATCACATTTCCTTTAAACAACACTCAGTAAATAAGATGGCAGCATTTCTGGGTGTTGGTGGTACATGGCTTTCACATTGCATGGTAGAGTTTTAACTTGTCGATAGAGTGACAGACTGTGTGCTGACGGTAGCTTTCTGAAGTGTTCCTGAGCCCGTAATGTCCTATCTGTTGCAGAATGATTCTCTGAATCTTTTGATAATAAAATGAACTCTAGATGACGAAATCTCTAAATTCTTTCAATTTCAAGTTGAGAAACTTTGATATTAAACTGTTTGACGATTAGCTCATGCAGTTGTTCACAAAGTGGAGAACCTTGCCCCATCCTTGCTTGTAAATGACCGAGCCTTACGGGGATGCTCCCTGTATACTCTGTCATGACAGTTTCCTGTTTCCATTTAACCTGTTCACCTGTGGAATGTTCTAAATGGGTGTTCTCTGAGCTTTCTTTAATTTTGCTGTGTGCATACATGTATAGAGCCTACATTGCGAACAGGGTGACTGACAAACTCACACCGATTCATGACCGTATCTTCTGCTGTCGCTCTGGATCTGCAGCAGACACCCAGGCCATCGCCGATGCAGTCAGCTACCAACTTGGTTTTCATAGGTGAGACTGCGTTTCCAATGATGCACCTGCATTCTCAACTCACAAAAACCTGGCCATTTATAAACCCTTGTAGCCTCTGCGTTTGGTGCTCTGCAAAGTTCAGAGCTGAACATCATCGTGTTAATTTATTTATAAATATATACAGGTGCTGGTTATGGAATTAAAATATCATGAATAAGTTGATTTCCATAATTCCATTCAAAACTGAAACTTGTATACTTTACACATTCATTACACACAGACTGATATATTTCAAGTGTTTATTTATTTTGATTTGATGATTATACCCGACAAGCTACAAGTACCTGGTTTAAGGACCATGGTATCCCTGTTCTTACTTGTCTAGCAAACTCACCTGGCCTTAACACTATAGAAAATGTATGGGGTACTGTGAAGAAGATGCAATACGCCAAACCCAACAATGCAGAACAGCTATCGTAGCAACCTTGGCTCTCATAACACCTAAGCAGTGCCACAGACCGAATGACTTCATGCCAGGTCACATTGCTGCAGTAATTTGGGCAAAAGGAGCCCCAGCTAAGTATTGAGTGCTGTACATGCTAATACATTTAATGTTCACAGATTTCTGTTGACCAGCATTTTTAAAAAATCCATTTTTGTATCGGTCTAAAGTAATATTGTAATTTTCCTAGATACTAAATTTGGGTTTATTTGTTGTCAGGTATAATCATCAAATCAAAAGAGACAAACACTTAAAATATATCAGTCTGTGTGTAATGAATGTGTAAAGTATACGAGTTTCACTTTTTGAATGGAATTATGGAAATTAAAAAAAAAATTTCATGATATTTTAATTCCATAACCAGTACCTGTACATATGTTGATAACTTATATTGGAGAGGTGTTTGTATTTCAGTATTGAGCTGGACGAGCCTCCGCTGGTTCAGACGGCTGCTAATCTGTTCAAGCACATGTGCTACCGGTACAGAGAGGAGCTCATGGCTGGGATCATCGTAGCCGGTTGGGACACTCGTAGAGGAGGACAGGTGAGGGAGGCGATGCTATAAGTGTCCTTAATTTTGGATTATGATTGTCCTTGAGTAGTAAGTATATAGCCTTTTTTTTTTTAAACACATTGCGGTCTGTTCTTTTAAACTGTATAAGGTGTACACAGTGCCAGTGGGTGGGATGATGGTTAGGCAACCCGTGTCTGTTGGCGGATCTGGCAGCTCTTACATCTACGGCTATGTTGATTCCAACTACCGGAGTGGAATGACCAAAGAGGAATGTCTACGCTTCACCAGTCAAGGTGAGCCAGACTCGGACATGTTTTATAGTCACAGGATTCATTTAATTTAAATTATTTGCACACAGATTAACAAGGCCATCTTAAAATACACTGGGAATCACAAGATATGGACTTATACGATATCCTGTTTGTATGTGCTGGTTTAATTAGTATTTCGATTCCCTAATGTTGACTTTTGAAATAGTAAATGCTGCAATTGATAAAGTAAATGATGAGAATAACTTGCACCGGACTGCATTTTTGCTTTAGTACATTTAACTGGTAAGCAGCTTGCATTTCTATCCTGTCATTCAAGCATATTTATTATAAACGTACTAAATAGGATGGAGTGTTTCCTGGTGTGGTGAAAATACAAAAGCAATTTTAATGTTTTAATAATCATTTACCTGCCTTCAATATCCATACTGTCTGTATTACCAACTGAAGCTTTATTGTTTGTGTGATTTTGTCTAAATACTTCTGTCCAGCTTTGGCGCTTGCTATGGAAAGGGATGGATCCTCCGGTGGCGTGGCCAGACTGGCAGCCATTACAGAGGCAGGACTTGAGCGCACTGTCATTCTGGGGAATGAGCTGCCCAAATTTTCCACTGCTTAAAGCCTCTATTTTTCAGTCTTGTACTAATTTCTTTGTGCATGTTGAGAATGTTTGTACTACAGATCCTGACCCTAAATGTTTTTGCTGTTTATCAAATAAAAGACCTGGCTTTGGCTTGCACTAAGCAATAAAAGGTATCTTGTACACAAGAAGTATATTATTTATATATATATATATATTAGAGAGAGAGAAAAGACATGAGCAGTGTGTCAGTTAACATACAAGTCCTTTAATTCTCAAACCTTTATATTGCATATTATAAGATCATTTTTCATGTGGCAGAAAAGCCACAGGTTAAAAAGTCTCTAAAATGTTAAAGATAATAAATGGTTGGTTATTAATTGTCAAACACTATTGAAGATGAAAACATTTAAGCTGCATGGGTGTAAAATAGAGAAGAAAAACAAGTTACAGCAAATATAGGTAAAGAGCTCGAGATTTAAACATGGCCTCCATATTGTCATGGAGGTGTTGACACCCTGCACAGGCATTAAAACATCTTTGGTAACTTTTTTTTTCAGCAGGTATAATAGAGTAAATTTTGTGGCAAAATTTAAGCTTCAAGTGGAAAAAAAATCAGTAATGCTAAGCCATGCCCACAGAAAATTGTGTGATTGTAGTGATTTAATGGAACTGCAGAGAAATATTGGAAATATGCAGTGCCAAGATGTGCAAAAATGTCTAGTGTAAGAATCTAACTTTATTGGATGGGCATGGCTTAGGACATTTTGTGTAACAGACACTCAAGATGGCTCCTAAAACAAAAGTGATTTAAAAAAAGCATGGCACTCAGGAAACTCACCATGTCTTACAACATGTATTTTTATGATGATATGCAGCAGCTATTTCCGAAATACACAATCTATAAGAATTCCAAATTTGTGTAAAAACAACCACACAATGCATAAAAAGGCGCACAATATTCTCCCAGCTTGTTCTCTCCCATGTAGATTTCACTTAAAATAAAAGTAATTATGTTTACACACACATGATCAATAAAGAAATCATGAGTGTGCATTTAAAAAAAAAAAAACTTTAAATGGATTGTAAAGGCACTGAGGTGTGTTGTCTGAAGTGTTGTGGGTAAAAAAAGGTTTAGGATTTATATGCAATTTGCTTGTAAAATATTCGTCATCATTGCACCGATACGCAGACCATTTCAAGCTTGAAGTGTGTTTTCCTCTACAGTAAATAAGAAATTGAATTAGTATTAAAAAATAATCATGAATCACTTCCAGCATTAATTTTTTGAAAGTTTAAACAGCAATAAACAATCAAGTCATCAAATACATGTCAAATCCAGCTCAACACTTCCTTTACCATCCATAAACATCTGTGTTTCCATCAACTGATTACTCAGAATAACTTCCAGTGTCGCTCAAAAACCAATCAGGTGTCCATAGGGCTGGCTATGTCATACTGATTGGACGGGGCATTTCTGGGATCAGAACTCTGTCCAGACCAGTTCTGGAACCTGGGGGGAATATAGTACTGGTTCTGGTGTTTTTGAAAACCCTGCTTGCTCTGCTGGTTCTGTTGGGGGACGTCATTAATGGGTCCCCCGTTTGGGTTGTACCAGGTATACTTGGCCTTCGGGTGGAACCCCTCTCCATCAGACCGCTCCCCGTTATTCTCATGTTGGTTCTGAACAAATCCATCAAATGGGTTCCGCCCTCTGTTGCGAGATCTGTTCCGGTTACCTCGACCTCTGTTTCCGTGGTTACGCCTCTGCCACTGGCCCTTATTTGGAAAAGGTGGAGAATGGAAAGTGTGCACAGAGGATGTGGAATCCTCTTCTTCCTGTGTATCTGGATCTATCTGGTTGTCTGATGGTCCCCAGTGGAAGCTCCGGTTTAGAGGATTTCCCTTAAAAGGAAACAGTAACTTTCTTTCCAAAGGTGGCAGGAAACGACCTGTCCCGGGTAGAAATGGTCCATTTGGGGCGCGAACCATCTGAGGTGTGAAAGTGTTTGGGATGCGTCCTGATCCCACACTACTACCACAACCACCATTAAAGGAATTATTCTGAGGGCGTCCTGTTTGGGGATTTGAAGAAGCACTGTTGCCTCTGCGACGCTTAACATCTTGATATCTATCAGGATACTGCCACCTGTGACGTCCTCGTCGATACCCGCTGTCCTCCTTGTCATGCCATCCGCCATGCTCCACCCCCTCTTCAGATCTAGCTCCATCCACATCTGTCACGTTATCATCATCCCCCTAAAGAGAACAATCTTGTCATGACATGCTCAATAAAACAAACACAAATATTACATCATCACATCAGCATATAAGTCTATATATAAGTCTATATACAGCCGCGTTAAAAATAGCAGTTTAAACCATTTATTTATTTATTTATTTATTGTTTAACGTCATCCTCAGCACCAGTGTCTATTCTAATGACAGGAACACGGTCATACTCATACACAAGTCTCATATTCATACGCAAAGTCACATATCAATACACAAGTTAATGACAATTTAGCGTTTCCAATTTACCTAGCGTGCATGTACATGGGGAGAACATGCAAACCCCACACAGAAATTCCCAGGTCGTCACACCCGGGGATCAAACCCGGGTCTTCTTGCTGTGAGGCCACAGCACAATCCACTGCAACCACCGTGTCACCCAGTATAAAGCATTTAATTAATTATTTTTACAGAAATTATAATAAAACATGGGAAAAATATTCTTTACTAGGTGTAGCCGCATAATGGACAACCAAGAGAAGCAAAATGTCATGACATTTACTCTGCTAATTGATTGCAATTGACTCATTTAATAAAAGGGGTCTGTTCAAATTAATAGCAGTTTGGAGTTCAAATACTGAGGTCACTCATACTGTGAAGAAACAGGTTTTAATTATTCCCCTTAGTTAAAGGAGGCGAAATGTTGTACCTGATGGTTTTAGCCCTTACTCAGTGAGTACAATGGGTCAATACAAACTTCTTGCGGAAAACAAAGAACTGCAGAAAGAATCTCAACTGTTTTAAAATGGCAAAACACATGATAAAGAATTACTATCTAGATAGATCACAGAATCTATCTAGCATCCAATAGCAACAAAGCATCCAATAATGAGCTCCAGGGTAATCCAGGTTCAAGAATAATGGTTTGGGGATCTTTTCAAATTTTGGAGGCTAATTTATCACATACCGAGCACCATGGACCAGTTTGTCTATATCAGAATACTGGAAGAGCTCATGTTGACTTATGCTGAAAAAGAAATGCCCTTAAAATGGCAGAACAAAAACAAACACTGCTATTGTTCCCAACAAACGACTACATTTTTTCAGTTTAAAATCTTATGTTTTGTTCATGTTTTCATTTGGAATTTAACGTGTGGACCTTCCAGTGCCAGTGTGTGTATACCAGTATAATACATGCTATTATGAGGAGCTTTTAAACTTACTGCTATTATCCTATTCCTACAGTTCTAACATTATCATTAATAAATGTTTACATGTACTATAAAACTTTATTTAGTATTTATTTAGGAAATACATTAATTGCTTGGTTCAAACACAAGATATTAAAGAGGTAGTGGAAGGAAGAGTGTTGTGTGATGCATCATAATCGTTACCAAATCACACAATCACGGCGGTTGGGATAATTGATAAGAGTTTTGAATCTACAAACATGCATGCATGCACAAGTCTGTGAGTGTGTGTCTACTATTTAAACAGAGAGAGAAAGGTTTTATTGGTACCTGCAGTTCTACAGGAAATATACTCTCCATCTTGACCATTCTGTCCCTGAGTGATTTGATCTCTTCATCCTTCATGTTGTTCTGCAGCTTCACCTCCTGAAGAATATCAGTCAGCTTATCTATGTGCGCTTTCAGATCTCCCATGTCCGTCTTCCCTCCCTCTGGGCCTCTCCCTCTCTCTTTTTCTCTGTCCCTCCCTCCAGCGGATTTCTCATCTGTCTCCGGCTCGTCCTCTCCGATTCCCACTGTGTTACATACGTCTCTTGCCACGGTCCTCCAGCTCTCTCGCTCCTGAGGGTCTCTCTGTCCATAAGTCCTGCACAACTCCTTCATGCGTACAATGGACAGAGCCTCGATCTCCTGTCGGGTGTGGCGGAAATCTCCCAGGGCCACCTGATGCAAAACGAGAGAATACATTTTAAGAGGTTCAGTTATTGACCGAGTTTATTTGCTGTTGTGTGGTGTGTGTGAAAATTCTTGGATAACGCAATAATTATATAAATGTCTAAAGAACACGTTATTTCTTTTTTGAAGCTACTTTTTATTTTAAATCTTTTCATCATTCTAAGACATTTGCTAGATATTTCTTCAAAATAAAGCAACCATTAAGAAAAGATAACATTATTAAAATGAGAAGATACAGTTCCTGCAGCAACGGTGATGTTTATTGCGCTGATGCCCTTGCCTTTAATATTTAATATAGTTCAATCAATGTAGATATCTCAATTGATCCCATGGTGAATTTCCCATTAAAATGAACGGGAGAAAAAAAAAAAGAGGGTAAAAACGGGTGGGGCAGGTAAATAAGTATTGGTATTATAAACCCACGTTTCATTAAGATGCAAAGCTTTTGGAATGAGGTCAGTATGTTAAACCAGTGTGCCCTTTTATTAAGTGTGTAATATCCTGTTAAAACGAATGGGGGCACATAAAGAGGATAGAACTAGCTGGGCAGAGGAACAAGTGAGGGCATCTAAAATCTTTGGCAACTCAAATGCCATTAAGATGCAATCTATTTGGAACAATGTTGATATCTCAGACCTTCAGAGATGAGAATTGTTTCATTTGCTCAAGAAAGAGGAAGCCAGAACATCACCAGTGAAGACAGCTGGTCTCACCTCATAACAGATCTCTTTAACAGCTTGTGTGCGCAGTTCTTCCACACTGGGATGATGCTTATTTTCGGGTCCCTCAGGAATTCTCCTGCGTTGGGGGATCTGATAGACACGTAGAGGTTCACGTCGTTTCCCGCTGCTCGGCAATCCACATTTCTTCACTATACACTGAACCTTATTTGCTGGAAGTTTCTCACGCAGAGATGAAATCAATCTCCAACTCTCCTCGCAGGAACGTTTATCAGAGTCATCACCACTGTCTGAGTCTGCGTACTGCGAGCACACACACAGTAGGTTTTGATGAATTAAATGCAGAGCAGAAAAGCAAGAACAAAGAGAATGAGAAAAATACAGCGAGAAAGAGGGTGAGGTGGAAAATAAGAAAAATAATAAAGAGGGAAATGAGAGAAGGAATAGGACAGATAAGTCGAAGGGATAAGTGAGGAAAATAGGAAAGGTTTTAAAAAAGTACGTACTTGTATGATCCTTTTAGAAGACGTTTTGTTTTGTAATATGAGGATGAGTATGAAAGTGATCCATACTGCTTGATTACATGTATATATTTACAAAGCTTGTTGTCAGATGGACAGAATGTATGAAAAAACCTGGGGTTTATTGTGAAAATTATGTGTTTGTCCGTTGATTAAAATAAATTCTACCGTTAAGAGTACAGATATTTTTTGGACTTACCCTCAAATATAGATATGTCCAAAATAAGGCTACAGACCAAACCAGAAGCAGGATAACGGGGGAAAATGCTCTGATGTGTTTATATTTTCAGCTCTACTGCACTCATTTGCTTTTTCTCTCACCAGTCTTTGCTGTTCCAGCAGTTGATCAGCCTCCTCCTTTTCCTTTCGGTACTGATTCTCCAAATCCTGCAGCCTGAAAACACAGTGTGTTTGTGTGTCTTTTGTTCTAGTCCCTAGTACAACATACGTTTCATTTTCTAGTCAACATTACAATTTTTTATACATTTATAATAACATTTAATAATCCAGCAAGTGAATTATTTTCATTGTGTAGCACAGTTTCACCAGAGTCTTATTTGTCTTCTTTTGAGGCATTGTAAGTTTAATTTATATATTTAATTTATGTTACCGAACAAAACCCAAAGTTCTTATCTTTCATAATTGTTTCTGGTGTATAACATAAGTACCACGAAAGAATCAGATTTAATTAATTAAGCTTTTTTAAAAACATACGCCTTTGTTGCTCTGCAAGGGTTGGATGGACAGATTTGCTCTGTTGGATGAGGATAAACGGAGCATCCCAAGCACTTGTCATCTGTTGCAGCCCCAGGAGGTGTAAACCCCAGTTACTAACAGTAACTATCTCTATCTACGGACTTATCCAACTTACTAAAACATTACAAAAATGATAATTTATTCAATGGCACAGAGCCATGTAGTCCTACCTGAGACCTGTTCAATAATATTTGACAAAACCGAAGTGTTATATTGTCTACCTGGATGTATAGATGCATGTATGCATAGTTGTGTTCAACTCACTCAACTCACTGTGTGTATATATGTGTGTGTGTGTATACACACACACACACACATATATACACACACACACACATATATATACACACAGTGAGTTGAGTGATTCAAATAAATACTGTTATTTAATAATGTTTCTCAGTCAAAATTAAATCTTTAATCTTTTGGTTTTTTCCCCTTTAAAGAGAATGCTGTTAAAGTTGATGAGCACATTTCTCGAGCTGTAGGTTTTTGCAAGAAGTTAATGGGACATTTTTCACACAGCTAGAAGAACACAGCACTAAAATGCACAGCACGAACAGATGTCCTGGAATCTATTAACCAGGCACTGCAGAGTTCACAGACATCTGGTGTCTTAGATTGTAGATACTGACCAAAATATTATACTTGGTCTTTTATTTATTGAGGAAAATGATCCAATATTACATAAGTGAGTGGCAAAACGATTAGCAATTAATATGAAGGTGAAATAAGATTCAGGCTGAAGACCCTGTTTTATTTAAAGAACAGGAATTTATCAAGGTCTGTTCTTCACAACCTATTTGTAGAAGTATATCACGGCATGAACACAGTAGATTTCTGAAGACCTCATAGTTGTTGATGCTCACAAGTAGTCGACCATTAGCAAGGTCACAAAGGACCCCAGGGTAGGTCCAGAAGGTCTTTGGAACAATGAATTCGGAATTATATTAGAGAATTCTAAAGTAAAATGTCAGGACATCTGTCCATGATATGAAACTAAAGAAAAGGTGGGTCATGCTGCAAGAAAACGACACTAAACACACAAGTCATTCTATCAAAGAATGGTAAAAGAGGAATAAAGCTAATGTTCTCGAATGGCCAAGTCAAAGTATTTATCTTAATCCAATTGAAATGTTGTGGAAGGACCTAGAGCAAGTAGTTAATATGAGAAAACCCATCAACATCCCAGAGCTGAAGCTGATCACCAGGTACCAGCTGCAAGGGGAGAGTCAGACCAGATACTTAAAGCAAAGATTTGCATTTATTTACCCACTAACAAATATGTAATATTGGATCATTTCTCCTCAATAAATAATTACAAAATATAATATTTTTTGTCTCATTTGTTTAACTGGGTTCTCTTTATCTACTTTTAGGACTGTGAAAATCTTCTGATGTTTTACTGCAGAATAGAAAAAGGGTCTGTGACTAGCACTTTTACACGTTTTTCCTTGTTTAAATTACTCCAAGAAGTGTTTAGTAGGATCCCTTTCAGCCACCCCCATTTTCTCTCTCACTTTCAAGGCTTGCATTTACCCCCCTTCTTTGTCGCCCACCCTCTTTCCATCCTCTCACCTTCGCTCCATCTCCTGTTTGATATCAATCCCCTGTTTCTCCAGCAGTTCTTTCTGGGCATAGCTCCAGTCCACCTGCTCCCCCTGTTGCTCCTGAGTAACACTGCGCTCTCTCTCCAATCGTGCCTGCTCTGGATGGTTAAAACGGAAGACGTGGTTCTTCCCCATCACAATACGGTTACCTAACACACACGCACGCAAAATAATGTTTTATAACTGTCTAAGAAAAATGTCCGCTATGTTTATGTTCCTGAAATGTAATGATATAAACCTTGTTTGAGTACAACTCCTTCTGTGATCTGTTTGCCATTGACATATGTTTCTGCTCCGGGTAATGGCTCCAAAGTCACAACAACTACACATATAACAGTAAACAATAAAAAAAGACTTTAAAACCTTTCTAAAACATTAGATGATATGTTCGGACTTTTATCATTTTTACCTTCTCCATTTTCTTCAATGTCACTACAAAATACACAGTGCAGCTCTTTTATAAACTGACCACTCAGACGGACATCTACATCCTCCTGTCCAACCCTGCAAAACACACACACATACATAAATAAATACAAAGATTTAAAAAATATTCGTACAGTCATTGTTTATCCTTATTTAAAGAAAAATCACTGTTCTTTATACCCTTTTGTACAAGCAATGTACACAGTAACAATAAGTCCATTCTTATCCGTCCTAGATGACATTACTTTATGTGACGACCACAAATGTGTTGTATTGTGTTATGAAATATATTATTTTGATTTATTGTCTTCTTATTTGAGCAGAATGTAATTTATTTAATTTTCACCAACACACTGTCTCTTCATTTTTCTCCTGTCTTACAGGTGTGTAAATGTAATTTAAACATCTCAAAGAATGATTAGGTGTTAAAATGCATGTAGAATTTGGGCGAACTGTTTAAGTAAGACCATTTTTATCAGAAACTGTTTTTAAGTTTGTTTCCGTTGAGTTTGTAATGTGAGGGAAAAGCCAGGTATAGTGGCACGTGTACTTAGCTGGAGCTATTCATCTAACACACACACATTCCCTGTGCATGTGCACACAGAAAAATGTGAGTTTGTAATGTTAATGTAATGTTAAAGAATTTTTATATCAGTTCTAAGCATGGGTTGCAGCACTGTATTGATAGGATACTGGAAAAGTATTGTGAAGGGAAGTCTATTCATTTCATTTTGATAAATTATAAATATGTTAATATAAGTTAATGAACATGCATTTGGGTTTTATTCGTTATGACTTGTGGACAAATAACAATGTGTGTAAATAAAATGCTGCTTTTTCTCCTGTACTAAAGGATTTTTCATCTGTCCAACATGGTGCCGTCGCCACGGTACCGGTTTCATTTAGAACGAATCGCACTAAAAGTAAAAAAAAAAAAACACCACCAAGTCAAACATCTAATTAAACAAAAAGTCTGTCCGGTCCTAAGCCCAAAATCTTGAAGACTGTATCAGGTAAAACATGCACCGGGTCAACAACGCAAATGACTTGCTGTGGTGACTCCTGGTGGTGGGGAAAAAGCTGAAAGACAACATTTAGACTCGCTAATTTTGTATTGGGAAAAACAATCCAATATTTCTTAGCTGTGAGGATTCATAAGAATGTGAACCATTCAACATTACTTTTAAACAATAACCTACTGTAAATCTCCTAAATGTGATTCTGCATTCCGTGTCCTACAAAAGAGGACCATACCTGGTTATTCCATCTTTAATGTAATACAGCAAACATTCTGACATCAAAGGATCTTCGTTCAAGTTCACCAGATGTGGAGTCTACAATACACACACACACACACACACAATCCTGATCAAACAATAATATTGATGCATATATTGCATGTGTTGTATATGGATCTTGATATTTATCATATTAAAAGAAAACTGTAACTTCAGAATAAAAGATCTGAATCAACATTTATTTAATTCATTGAACAAATCACATAAAAATGTGAATAAACTGGTTTTATTTAACATACCCCACAATTCACTTCAGTAAATCTACTAACTGTAATTACTGTACGCTCAATTTAAAACAAAACATGTGGTCAGCCAATGCTCTTTAAGTAACCCGATGATATACAATTTCAAAAACTCTATTTTTTATTATCTTTATTTTCAAAATTATCTTTATTGCTACAACATCTCAAAAAAATGTGAACAGGTTCAACAAAAAGCTAAAATTCAATCACTAAAATGAATCAGCTAGACTGGAAAGACACAAAACTGGTTATAAATACAGCATTAAAGTATGTGTTTCATTTACGTTAGGACAGTGTCTTTTTTTCAATTGGGGTTATACGTAAAATGTTGAATATTAGATTAATTAGATAAATATTAATTATTGCCAAAAATAATGTTTTTGAAAGAAAATTTGAACACTTAATTATTAGAAAGGTGGGCAGGCATATATAAAAAGAGGATATGTATACTAGGCATAATTAGAATGGTAAAATTGTTGACACCCATGGCTGTTTAAAGTGACACTACAAATAAATAATCAGTGTTTAAAGGGACCAACCTTTTTAGGAGAAAATACACCAACAGTTCCTCCGTCTTCTCTTATAGACACACCCATTTCTGCCAACAAGGCCTCCCTAATTACACACAAAAAGACACACAAACAAGTCTTATAGCAGAGTTTCAACTGCAGTGCAGTATGTGCGCTGAACTAACACACCTCTCCAATCGTATTGACTCAGTCTTGCGCAGTTTGTCTTCCCATGTCTCGTTCAGCTCGGCAATTATCTTCTCTGTCTCCTAAGGAAGAAAAATAAACAAATAGAGAGAGAATATTATAAAGAAAAAGGTCATATGAATAGTAAAAAGAAGGCATGAAAATAAGAAAGAAGAAAGTCAGGGTGTGAATGAGACAGAGAGAGAAAAAGAAAGAACGAAATAATTGATGGAGTGCATATGTGTGTTACCTTGAGTCTCTCCACAGCCTCCTCTTTGCTAATGGGTTTTACTGGGCTGGTGGGTATAAGGTCCTGCATTGGTGCATCATCAATCTGGGCATCAGGGACAGGGGGCTGCTGTGATACAGCTGCACCCCCCACTACAAAAGATCCTGAAACTTCAAAAAAAAAAAGAATATAATTAGTAAATGACAAAAGTAAAGCACCTAGCCAGTATTTTAAAAATAGCTATTCAATTATCTTTTTTATAAGCTAAAATATAAAACTAAATTATTCAACAAACTATCAATGATATAGACAAACAAATTTGAGTGGTCAGAATGAGGTCATTATTTAATTATTTTATATAATGCTCTTATTCTAATGTATCATTTCTATAACAACAGATTCCCCAGAGAGGCATGATCGATGAACTATCATTTAAAAATCTAGAATTAATGTGGTCATTTTTATTTTTATTTATATATTGTTAGAAAATGTGTATCAGAAGATACCAGGTGGTGTTTTATTCCATTTGAAAGGTAGTATTGCGTTACCTGCAGCAGGTATAAGGTCACTGAGCCCTTGAGCCAGCAGCAGCTCTTTGAGTCGTGACACTTCCTCTTTAAGTTCTCGGACAAGACGGGCGTTGGGATCTTCATTTATGACAGCATTACAGCGAATCTGCTTCGCACGATCCGCATACCTGACACAGACACACTTTTTACTCCAACAGCCTTAATTCTGTTCTTTACGTTCATAGTTCTTTACACTGATATTTTTTCACAAGATTCAGAATCAGGACTGAGTGTTTGCATACCTGAGTGTACTGAGGGTTTCTTCATAGTTAATATCAGCCGGACTCAGAGCAGCAATCATGGCCGTACGAGAGTTACCCCCTTTAATAAAAAAAAATTAAATCAAAACAGTAATAATAACCTCAGGAACAAAAAGGGAATTTTATTGTCTCCTCTTTTCTATTTGCGTAAAAACTCACAAGGAGTTGATCTGATGCTTGCCCACACACAGTCCTTTCATGCTACTTATGAGGATGTTCAATTAATATAATTATTAATGCACCTATTTAATGTGAAACATAATCCTTATAACCTTATATTCAGCAATAAAACAAAAGCAAGTAATAAGTATTTTGATCAATTAAAAAAAAAAAAATAGGCAACGTATTCTTATGATTGACAGGACATTTGGGGTCCCCATATAGATACAGAAACATTGGGCCATACCCACCCCAGGGTTACTGCTACTGTATGTGCATTTTCAGTCTAACAAACACAGACACACATATACACACTTACCCAGGTTCTCTCTCAGTAGCCAGGTAAGCACGGAGTCTCTGTAAGGAATAAAGTCAGACTTCCTCTTTTTGGTGCTTTGCTGTTTAATACACAGGAGAAACACAGAACACACAACGCTGAAATCTTTTTTCTTGTTTCATATTTTCCAAATCATTCTAATATTAATCCAACAGTAAACTTGATTTTGTGATCAACGCCATTTTCCATGAGGCATCTCATGTAGTCAGTAATGATCTGTGGCACCATGTTGTCTCACCATATCTGCCAGTGCTGAAATGACTTTGCCAAGTGTAGTGAGAGATTTGTTGATATTTGCTCCTTCCTGTAAATTTTACAACATAAATTACCTTGTTATTAATCTACATTTTATAAAAATGATATTTATTACTACAACTACTTTCCCCTTATATAATATAAACAGATCATATAAACCATTATGTTGCAATCGCCTGAACATTTTTTAAGATAGAAAAATAATTGAAATGAAACAATGATTTATAAAAAGTGAAGGCTCACCTTTAACCTCATGCCCTTTGCGCCGGATGAATCCGCCCTTTCACTTCCAGCTAGATCAACCAGGCTGATCTTACTCACCTGTACACCACCACACATTTACACACGTTTAAAGCTTGTACAGTTCAAGTTTAAAAAAGAAATAAAGAAAATATACAGGAATCATTGAGAGCTAAACTAAATAAAGGCAGAATTTGGGCATCAGCGAGGTTAAAATTCTTAAATCTGATTGGCCAGAAGGAAAGATATATTTCTGTATAATTACAAGTGCTGTTTTAACAGTAGTTCTGCTCAGAACATGAACATTTTAAAATTAATGCTTTTGTTCTAATATGGTGCTGTTTCTATGATAGCTACTTGTCTAGAGGGGACAAGTAAATATCATCATTCAAAATTTTAGGATCTGATAATCTATAAGGGTTATCATCATACTCCAAAAACACACAAACCTTCTCAGTGTTGAGGTTGGTCATCTGGTCGTGTCGTTTCTGTGTAAACAGGATAGTGAACACTGCATGAGAGCGACTGCTCGTCTCGTTCATGTTGGTAGCTGCCACTGTCCTGAACACAAGATTATTAATTACATAAGATTATATTACCGCTCTGCACAACAACACTATTTATTGTTTATTCTAATATTTTTTGAAAATGAAAACATCTATTATGTCTGACAACTTTTTTAAATAAGAAATAGCAACACTGTGTGTTTAATGTGTACGGAATGATTAACTGGTTTCTTCAAGGTGTATTATATTGTATTGAATGCTTCAAGTGTAAATAAGGATGAAGATTATATCCAAGTCTTAAAACACACCCTAATAGAGTAAATAAAGAACTAGCAGTATTACTAGTAATCCTATAAATACTTTTTAGAAACATATTTTATCTTCAAATTCAAATTAAATTACTATTAATAACTTATTGTTTATTGTTAACATCACTGTCAACGCGAATAAAACATATTCAAGGTTATACACAGTACACAGTCACTGCGGGGTGGAAAACATAGCACCTGGAGGTAACACACACGGGGAGAACATGCAAACTCCACAGATATTTGCCGGTTCGTCCCACCAGGGGATCAAACCCAAGTCCTTCTTGCTGTGAGCCACCATGATGCTTGCTACCATTGATAAAATAGTTTATACCTGAAATAAAATGATTGAACATTTGCTGAATTAGAAAAAGCAGTTTATTATTAATTAATGACAGGTTTTCCACCTTTTTGATTACTCACAGCACACAAACATCAGGGAACAAAAGGTGGCTAATACCATCCATACACAAGTCAAACGCTAGTTCACCTCACTATTTAAAGGGTCAGTCACACATGTTTAGCCGCAGTGTGATCTTTCTCCAGATGTTGGTTGATGGTTCCTTCACTTTTGGTACACCTATGGTACCATGGTATGGAAACAGCCCACAAGTACTAATGCTGCTGAAACACTGGCACCACACCTTCCGGGCTAAAACTGTCTAACTGCTGGCAAAGTCACACCATTTACTCATAGCTGGAAAATATTAGTGATCACACACCACCTGTCTGGTCCTTGTAATCCAGTGATAGTTCAGTGCACATATTAGACCTTAAATGTGCATGTGTGTGTTTGCACTCGAGCTATTTATTTTTTTGTAATGAAAAAAATAAACAACCTAGCTTTGTTTCCACAGTCCATCAGATCAGCAATGTCGCTGTAGTTGGTGACAGCCATCTTGGATAGATCCTCTACATATGGTCCCATGATTGGATGTTCTCTGACTCTCAGAGGTCCTTTAGATTTGGGGTTTAGCAAATCCCTCACTCGCTCACAGTAAATCTCCATATATGACACCTGCTCACACACAATTAAAATAAATAAAGTTAATTAAAATGAATTTACACCCCCAACACCCCCCTGATTCTGGTATCTGATTGGTCAGGAGGTGTTAATTAGTTTTCTTCCCACATTTACCTCCACAGAGTAGGCTAGGTCAGGATCGTTGTTTTCAGCAGTTCGTTGGAACAAGTCTTCACAGAGCTGGGAAAGAAAGAACACACACACACACACACACACACACACACATATTACATAAGTTACTGTCATTATAAACTTCTATCAAGTTTAAGCAACACTTTTTATTTTTGAGTTAAATTCTCTCCTGTGTTAAATTACATGACTGATATCACTAAGCACAGGTTGAGCATCACAAGTTGGTAGTCAGTGTGGTTTGATTTAGTTAAAAGTTAAATTTTAACTTACAGTTGTTAGTCATGAAATTAGAATATCATAAAAAAGTTGATTTATTTCAGTAACTCCGTTCAAAAAGTGAAACTTTTATACAATACACATTTGTTACACACAGACTGATATATTTCAAGCATTTATTTCTTTTTATTTGATTTCTATAACTGACAAATAATAAAAAAAATACAAATTCAGTATCTCCGAAAAGTAGAACATTACTTTAGACCAACACAAAAAAAGGATTACTGCAGAAATGCGGCGTGGCATGGAGTTGATCAGTCTGTCTCACTGCTCAGGTGTTATGACAGCTAAGATTGCTCCGATAGTGGCCTTCATCTGCACTGCATTGTTGGGTCTGCCGTGTCGCATTTTCCTCTTCACAATACCTCATAGATTTTCTATAGTGTTAAGGTCAGATGAGTTTGCTGGCAATTTAAGAACAGAAATACCATGGTCTTTAAACCAGGTACTTGTAGCTTTGCCACTGTTGGAAAATAAATTCAGCATCTCATAAAAGTTGGTCAGCAGCAGGAAGCATGAAGTGTGCTAAAACTTCCTGGTAGACAGCTGCATTGACCTTGGACATCAAAAAACACAGTGGACTAACACGGCTCCTCAAACCATCACTGACTGTGGAAATTTAAACTAAACCTCAAGTGACATGAATTCTGTGCTACTGCTGCTTCTGATGCTTACTTTTGTTCAAGAATTGTTTGACACAAGGAATGAGACAGTTCAAACCCATGTATTGCATATGTCTGTTCACAGTGGTTCTTGAAGCACTGACTGCAGGGCAATCCAGTCTTTGTAAAACGCCCCCACATTTTTGAATGAGTTTGTTTCCCAAAACCCTATCCGGGGTGCCGTTTATTCCTATTGCTTGTACATTTTTTTCCCTACTACATCTTTTCCTTCCCTTCACCTCTGTATTAATGTTCATGGACACAGAGCTTTGTGAACAGCCAGCCTTTTTAGCAATGACCTTTTGTGTCTTGCCATGCTTGTACAAGGTGTTAGTGAAAGTCAGCAGTCTTCCCTATGATTTTGTAGCCTACAGAACCAGACTGCGGAACAATTTAATGGCCATTGCAGGTGTTTTGAGTTAATTAGTTGATTAGAATGTGGTACCAGGTGTCTTCAATATTAAACCTATTCACAATATTTTAGTTTTCTGAGATACTGAATTTGGTTTTTTATTACTTGTCAGTTATAAATCATCAAATTAAAAGTAATAAAGACTTGAAATATATCAGTCTGTGTGTAATGAACGCGTATAATATACAAGATTCATTTTTTGAAGGGAATTACTGAAAAATCAACTTTTTCATGATATTCTAATTTTATGACCAGAACCTGTACATCATCTTAAAGCAACATTTTTGCATTTAATCAGATTTATAAAGACATCATAATCATGCTAAGAGCGCTACTGGACTATAAAAGTGAAGCAAATGAAGAATGTATTTAAGTAAGAATCATACAGTATAACTATGTTATTTATTATCAAAAGAACTAAATAAGTTATC
Organism: Aspidoras spilotus; assembly: GCA_028565295.1. Lineage (NCBI taxonomy): Eukaryota > Metazoa > Chordata > Actinopteri > Siluriformes > Callichthyidae > Aspidoras > Aspidoras spilotus. Next base: position 270,288 of record JAOUQV010000025.1, on the reverse strand, counting down.
AAGTATTAATAATCAGGTGAGCAGGTAAAAGCCCACGTAAACATTTTAATAAATAAACACATGCAATGCATCCGGAAAGATGTTAAAACCTTTTACAATTTATCAGTTTATGATATAACCTTGAGATAACAGTATGTCATTTTCCCCATAAATCTGCACTTAATACCCCATAATGAGACAGTGAAAAAAAAAAGTTTTTCCATGTACATAAGCTTTCAGACTCTTGTAACAACACTCTGTAATAACAGCTCTGGTGTCTCCCATTTCTCCTGATTCTCAACAACCCTATTGCAGCAAACCTGTTGTAAATTCAGTTGCTTGGATTTGATTTGGAAAGAATCACACACGCAATATATGCAAGCAAGCCATACAAGGAGTTGGTATGTAAATCTTTAAGTCAGTAATTAGACAAGTACATAAGCAATCAAACAAGATAGTCAGTAATTAAAAATACACGTAAATAAGTGAAGGTGGGAATGCTGAGTGCCTCCGAGATTTCATCTCTCACCTGGGGGATGATGCCCTGCTGCTCGGGCTCCTGTTTGCCCATCATGGTGTAGGATTTTCCTGCTCCGGTTTGCCCGTATGCAAAAATGCAGACGTTGTAGCCTTCAAAAGCATGAAGCAGCATTTCTTCTCCGATGTCCAAATACACCTGTCTCTGTGACGCAAAGCATGGGTCTTCTGCCTACAATAAAATATCAATATTAAAGGATAAGTCTGTGCATTAATTTATAGGAAGTCTCCTCAATTAGGTTCATAATGAACCAAGGTGTACAAGATAATTTTATTGAAAAAATTGTTAAGTATGTTTTAAAATCATGACTGGTATTGCTTATTAAATAATGTCATTTTCAGCCTTCATAGCCTCTCAGGACAAGGTTAAATCCACACACAAGATGATATCTATACTCAAGGCTGGCACAGTACACAAGGCACAGACAATTTACATCCCCAATTCACATAAAATGCATGTCTTTGAAATGTGGGGGGAACCGAAGCATCCTGATAAAACCCACACGAACACGGAGAGAACATGAAAACTCATTCATTGACTCTATTCCGTTTAATCAACAAGAAGTCTCGGGCCAGCTGGTGCCCACCTGGCAACTCTGGGCACATGGGCAGGAACAACCCAAAACAAAGCACCAATCAATTGTAGGGCACATACACACTAGAGCAGGGATGGCCAATCCGCGGCTCGCGAGCCGCATGCGGCTCTTTGCGCGGTTCCATGCGGCTCTTACGTTCATATTGTAGACGTGCAAGAATGATGAGAATTAGTCGAATTAACTGTAATTTACTGACAACAGCAGAACTCCATTACTGTTGGCCGTAACCACGCTAAAACAACACAAACAAAAAAACTTGTCTTGCAGCCGTAGCCATCCGCTCTCACACACACCTCCGCATGCGCGCAGTTTTCCAGTATGAGCAAAATCATTTGAGCAAACGTTTCGCTAAAAATGGCAGAGGAAAAAATGCACAGCAAACCGAAAATATGAAGATGAACACAGGACGTTTTTAACAGAGTGGGAGAGTTTATATTTT
>JAOUQV010000025.1:210648-225303 GCA_028565295.1 Aspidoras spilotus | reverse complement strand
ACTAAAATTTGTGTAGTTTTATAAGTAAACCGTTTTGCTGATAATCCCGGGGAATCTAACAGTGCTTCTGACAGAAGAATTGATTCAAACCAGTTGCCTTCATACTTTTATTTTTTATCTGAAAAGTGGTCTGATATGTAACGTGTAACATTCTACAAATATTTAATGTACTTTTTTTTTGGCTAAATAAATTTTTGATAAATAAAATCATTCAGTTCTGACAATGTTCATTAATGAGTTCATAATATTAAAAAATATTCTACCCATGAACAAAAAAACACGTGTATCAATCGACTCCAATTACGTCAGAATTAAATTACGTTCGCTTTACGTTACCTTTATGTTGCTGTTTTGCCTGAGCCGGCGTTGAGAGCATTAAACCACGCCCCCGATCCTTACATTATCCTTGTGCTTATGAATAATTTATAATACACCAACATCACTCGCAAGTCGTCGAGGAGGAGGCGGGGTTAAAAATAAATAAATAAATAAACAAAAAACTGACCAGTCCACCGCACACTCGCAAAAAACTGTACTCTTAAGGCAGAACCGGAAAATAAAAAGCTATCAAATTCCCAACAAAACAAAAAATAACAGCCTTGATATTTTGGCAAATGTCGTTAGCACAGTGGCTAACTAACGTCATATGAAGATGAAAAATAACAAGAATAAAGAGACACACCCCTCAAAAAAGAAGCCTGATTAAAATAATTTACAGAATTATGGAATTAATGCATCTGTGTTAATGTGCAGATAGTTAATTATTATATAAATTAATAATAATTAATATTTCCCATTAACCCCTAAATATACTACGACACAACTTTCATCGGGAGATTCTCGTCGTGGTAAGCGGGATCCAGCGTTTATATAGTTTCAGGGCACTCGCTTGTTTTGACAGACAAACAGCGTGGTCAATTAAAAGCAGCTTTGTGTTTATTCGCGCCAATCAGATAAAGAATAAGGCGGGGCTAGTGTGGTTTTTGTTTTATAGGCGGTTAAGTAGACGCCTGAACAAGAATATGATACTTTTTATACTTATTCAGTAAAAGTCAAGAAAAAGTAAAAAAACAAACAATTTTTAATAGTCAGTGCTTTGTACAATAAAAAAGACTCGATTTATCTTTTAATAGTGGTGGTATACGTTTTGGTTAAATTTTTTATGCACAATTTCTGTCAGGCAAAGAAAAGCCAACCAAAACCGCTAACGCATTAGACAGTAAACAACGGTTTTTAATGCATATTTATGTGGAAACATGCTGTATATAATATCGGTTCAGTATTTTTTTTTCTTTATTACCTGTCTACAGTCACAAATCTATAAATATGTTTAATAAAACAATAAGACTATTAATACATAAACACCCCTTCCTTTCTTAAGCTCGTTTGTTAAATAATGAGCCCCATGTAATTCTGGGTAATGTATTTCCACCAGATTTTATTTCCTTTTTTGCTTTTCAATCCCAAGAATGAAATCTGTTATCAATCTGTCATACTGGATTCCATATATAATACTCTATAATAACTCATAATAAATCTTCGCGTATAGAATCCAACTGTAAGATGTACAGTTTACAATCGGCTAAATACACTGACTCAATGATGACTATATGAACACCTGACAAATTACTGGTTGGTCAGGACAGATTTCGGAGAACAGACACCACAAGGTATCGAGTGTCGACCCGGGCCATGGTTGATGCAGCATATTTTCCAATTCGCCCTGCTATTCAGTGCATTTCTTTCAGATCAACCACACTTGCTGTGTGACGTTATAGGCTAGATGGTTGTTGATGGTTCACGCTGGGTGAATTTGAGGTTCTGTGTTGTCATTTAATTGTGTATATGTGTGACTCTGTGTATAAGACATGAAACTTGTGTATAACCATGACCTTGTTCCTGTCACTGAAATGACATAAGAATCAATTGGAGGTGACGATTGTTCAGTGTAATTGGTCTCAAGTGTTTTAATTAGATGCTAATTTCATATATGCTTGCCTACTATCATTTAAATTAAACAAGGTTTAAAAAACGAAACAATGACCAGCACAATTGCATGACTGTAAAGCTTTTCTGTGAACAGTTGGGGTTAAAGTGCAGGAATAGGTGGAGTAAGGAGGGTTAATGGTTTAAGGACTCCTGAATTGTCTGACAACAGACACTTGCGGGATTTGAACAAATGATCATCTATTTACTAGACAGGTTCATTGGTTGTTTAATCATGCATTCGGTCATTCATTCATTCATTCATTAATCCGCACGGCGTCGCGGGCCAGCTGCTACCCACTGGCAAGGTCAGGAACAACTCCACACCGAAATTTTCGTGCATCGAGTCGTCCCACCCGGGGATTGAACCCACCTCCTTCTTACTGTGAGGCGACAGCGCTAACAATGAAAAAATAATTCTTCTTGAATCACACAAACTAAGTCGCTTAATACATGTTTATTGATGCATGTATATATTCCATTAAAATATTATATAAATGTTACTCTTTCCTTAAAATAAATTAGTCCAGCAGAGGGCGCTACAACTCCGCTTGCGCTCTCTAGGCATCGCATCCATCGATCCATATTGGATCTCCAGCTTCTTGAGAGAGAGATCACAAGCAGTTTGTGCAGCCTGTCTCTCTCTGTGTAATAAGCCCTCTGCTGTACTTACTCTTAACATGTGACATCAACAAGTTCGCTGACGACACAGGTAGGTAGGCCTGAACCCAGACAATGACAAAAGGGTCTACGTGAAGGAGATTAAAACCCTGTAAACCTGGATCCAGGATAACAATTTCTAGCTCAACGTCAGCAAAACAAAGGAGCCAAAAGGTTCTGATTTGGACTGCAATAAGAAACAGCAGAGGGGCTACCGTCATGTCTATATTACCGGCAAGGCAGTGAAGAATTCATTATTTCATTAATTTATTAATTATTCTATACCCGCTTAATCCTAGTTCTAGGGTCAAGCGGAAGTCGTTGGCCACCCGGCAATTATGGGTGCAAGGGCAGGACAACCCTAGATAGTGCGCTCATTCTATCATAGGGCACACACACAACCACACACACACTCACACTAATGGGCAATTTATAAACACCAATTAACCTACCATGCATATCTTTGGAATGTGAGAGGAAACCGGAGTACACAGAAAAAAACCCATGTAAACTTGGAGAGAATATGCAAACTCCACACAGAAATTTTCAGAGTTGCCCTACCCAGGGCTCAAACCCGGATCTTCTTGCTGTGAGCCTACAGCACTAACCAGGCAGATTTCTTAGTTTTAAATACTTGGGGGCAAACATTTCATCATTGCGTTGTCATATCAAAGAAAGCCCGGCAAGTCTCTTCCACCTCAGACATATAAGGGATTTCAAAGTGCCCAAGGTGCTATATAATTTATTAGAATCAGATTTATTTGACCAAGTATGGTTACACACACAAGGAATTTAGTTACGGTTGATTTTGTCACTCAAGACATATAGATACATATAATCTAAAGACTATAAAATATACAAAGGTGCAGTATGCATTGTAGAGTAACTACAATAATGTGAAACATTTAGGCAATAGACTGTGTATGTACAGCTTATTTGTTATTGATCAGTTATAAGTATAACAAGCTTGTACCATTCATCAAGTGTATACTTATTGTAAATAAATAAATTTTGATTAAATTTTGTTTACTTAATTGATCCCTGTAAGGAAATTGTTCTCTGCATTTACCCATCCAGGTGTTACCACCGGGAGCAGTGTACTGCCCCTTTGAGGTGCATATATATTTAGCCATGGCTTTCCCCAAAATAAATGAGCATCCTGAACACACTTGTGACAAACAAAATCATAACAACATTTTATATAGAGATTTAAAATAGAGATTTATTAGCTGAAAAATGTACAATTAATTTATATACACAAAATAAATATATTTACAGGATCTGAATATAATCTAGTGGCAAGGAAATTGAATAGGTAGATAAAAATGTCAAGAGGAATGTAGACAATAATAAGGACAAACAATGGAAATGATATACATAGAAATTTTAGGAAGTTGTTTCATCCACCTCCTGTACATTCAATTTGATTTAAATTCAGTTCAAATGGTTAACTGGCCATGTGTGTCCAAATGAGTGTGTATTCACCATGGCCTCCACATGGTGTGTGTGTGACTTGGGAAGAGCTCTCGTCTTAGAGTCCTCTGGGCCAAGACACCCTGAGGGGATGAAGCTGGTGGAGGCGCCAGAGTCACTGGTGCTGAAACTGCCGGAGTGGACGTTGTGAATGGCAAGGAGGACGAGGAGTCGGATAGAGGAGAAACAGATGGAGGGAAGTGAAAGTGGCAGGGGACGGAAAGGTATGTCGGAGAGGAAGAGGAATAGCATGGAGAAGGAGGAGGAGATATAGAGTATGGAGGAGATGGGTATGAGTGTTGCAGGATGAATGAATTGGGATACAGCCCATTCGTGTATGAGAAGGGCTCTGTGTTCGCTCTGACGTCACCCGTGACCCAGTTGTGTGTCTGCCCGTGACATCTGACTGGTGGAAGGACGCTGCTGTGTGACTGCAGATGATGACGGAGGCTCTGGATGAAGTTCTCACGCTGTGAAAGTTCCACACACTCAATGAAGCTGTTGAGGCGAGAGATGCATTCCTGGAAACCCGCGGTGTAGAGTGGGGTGCTGGGTGTCTGAGAGTGGGGGACATCATGGAGCCCAGTGACGGGCATTTGGTGTCTCTCATAGGTGTGCACAGGGGCAAGACGCTCACCCGGGTCTCTATTACAATCTGCTGTTAGTGTAAGGGCAGAAAATGAATAAAGGAAGAAGAGAAAAATAGAAAAGGATACGTAAAAACAGAATTAAGAGAAAATGATTTGAGTGTATGAGATAAAGAATAACAGTAAAAGAAAGAAGTGGATGAGAGAAAGGAGAGAAGACAGAGGAGACAGATGGAGGAATGGAGGGATTAGAAATTAGAAAGTGTTAAAGAGACAGAGAGGAAATGAGTTGAGGTAAGAAAAACAAAAGGGAAGTATAAAAGGATGTGTGTTTAGGGGTGGGGTAGGTGGATAAAAGAATGGGAAAAAGAGAAATGTGAATTAGATATTGATAAACACATTTTCATAAATTATAAGAGTAAATAATATGGAATTTGTTTATGTTTGTGTATCTGTAGTTGTAGTTGAATTTTTGTAAATAATTGTAAATTATCAGTCACATGAACACATCAAACACTAATAATAATAATGTGTTCATCATACAGTCATGACTGATTTTACTTTACACATTTAAAATCAATATTCTATCCAGTGGATGATTCATGGACAAAGCCGACATAAAATAAAGTCTCTTTTCAGAAAATGTACACATCAGTTATTTTAAAGCCGATGTGACTTAGTTGTTTTACTAAAAAATATATTTTAAAAATAACAGAAATAATCTGTATAAATGCATATACTGATTTACCTACTAGGTTTAAACTTGTTTGTTCGAATACACTTCGTTTTCTTTGTCACATAAAGTTTTGGATCTGAAGAGTATGTATATTTTTTTATTTTTAATTCCTGAATAATTACCTTTGGAAACATTTTCGTTTGCTTTTGTGACTTTTTTCCTGATGTACTCCACTGTCAGCTCCAAAATCTCTGCTTTTTCCAGTTTAGGGTTCTGTAGTCTCTGTAACAAATAAAATTGCAAAACATTAGCCTCCAACAAAACAACTAAAATATTTATTCAACAATCATCATCATCATCATCATCATCATCAATATATTATATCACAACACTCTTATATTTAAAAACTCTAAAAGTATATGTATTACACGTATTTAGAAGTATTATACAGATTTACTGAGACTCATTTACAAAGAGATGATTGGAAATTAAAAATATGCAATTTCTTAAATTGCATTTACACTGTTTTTAATTTGTCTGTAATGCATTACTGATTTCTCTAATTAATCTGCTTCTGTAACTATTAAATTATTTTTAACTTTTATTCCTTGGCTAATCCCCTCCTCCCAAATTCTTTACTATAGTCATACAGAAATGTAAATTTAGGATATGCACAATCTATTATGCAAAAATATATAACTATGATTCAAATAAATTTGGTTTCTTAGGAAATTTGTAAATTTCAGGTAAATGTGGCTCAATTGTGGCACAAGTTTGTAGGTTATTATGATGGTATTTGTTATGATTATTATTATTATACTTTTTGTCATACAGCCTTTTTTAAGATCAAATAAATTGTATTATCAGAATACATCAAAACCTTATTCATAAAAATAAAGATTAATCAATTTATCAGTTTTTCTGAGAAAATATAAAAACTTTGAATGTACTACACTCCATGGTGTTTTTTGATGACCAAAAACTCAACTATACTCAGTCTATATAAATACATATAATTCTCCGTACCGAATCAAGAGTGTTATCCAGCAGAAGATTTCTTAATTCATCTAAGCGCTGATTAATCCGATCTCTCCTTTTCTTCTCAATTACAGGTTTCAAAATCTGTAGAAAAACAAAACACATAAAATGCATCTTATAATTAATTCTGTCTTGCATGAGTTATCACTTAACCATGATAAAATAATTTGTTGTTTTTATTATGTAATAAATGCTCATATAATTGAAAGGATTGAAAATGTTAAATATCTGGCAACACTGAACAGTCCTAGAGTATTCCTAAAATTATTCTTTTTCTAAATACATCCTTTTATTGAAAACCAGACAATAGTAAGCAACCCAAATTAAATGTTGTATATACCAGTCTGTGCTGTATCTACATTATGGGCTAATATTTAAACATTTAAATTAATATAATTACATTTTTATTTAGGAATGCATGGAAATAATAATAATATTAAAATTAGATACAGTTTTCAAAATCAACTAGTATTCACTTTGCTAAACTTTGCTCAGAAATAAATAAAAGTACATTGCTACTCACTCTTTTGGATGATCTGCGGTTAGAGATTTTCGGAGTCCCCATGTTTAAAATGTCCTTTTCTCACCAAGAAACCAATGTTAAATATTAGTAGCAGTAATAAAAATGTAAAAAACTCTTCTTAACGTCCTGAGCCAAGCTGTAAGAACATGTGAGCTACACTGGCGTGTGTCTTATTTATAGGGACCATGTGACACCTTCTGATTCATTCTGATTGGTTTAAAGGTGTTGAGACATTAATGATGTTAATGACACCTTCCGAGTTCTTGAGCCTTAAACCACTCATGGCTTCAGTGATGCATCTTTGTATACTCCAAGAAAAGATACTATATAGCTATTATATAAGCAAAATCTGAAAGGTGCTAATGTAAAATTAATATTTAAAGAAATCTCATGGATAAAAAGAGAGATATCTATATAGCTAGCCAGATAGATATATAGATAGGAAGACAAATGTCATAATGTCATTGCTTTATGATCTCATAGATGTGGTCTATGAGATTGGGATAATAAGTCTAATGAGCATCCCATACTCATATCACCTTTTGCACCCCTGCTATATATACAGGCTGATGGATAGATGATGAAATAAAACTTCATTTTTCCCCTGTCTTCCTCATCCTCCATATAATTTGTAATATAATCTTTCGTTAATTTGAATTAAATTTTAAACGTGTAGAGGTGTGAGTGTGGAGACACACACTCTCTGAGATTGGGATATGATGACTACTGAGCATCCCAGTCTCTTTTCACATTTTGCAGCCCCAGGGATTTGAACCCCTGCTAAAAATCCTGCCTTTTTCCGGCAGTGCACTACCTGACACAAGTTATCCACGCTGATGAATAGATGGAGGATGGATGGTAAAAAATGTAGTTTATAGATCTTAGAGTATCTGAAAAGTTTGTTCTGGAGACTTTAACTGTCATACTTATTTTTTACATCAAAACCCAGAAGCCCTCATTTTTGTATTTTTATTAAAAATACAGTAGTTTTTTATTATTTATTTCTTTCTAAACCATTCTTGGTGGCGATGGCTATTTGTTTTCTGTTCATGAACTGCTTATGACTTTATGAGCCAAATTGTACTGTTTTATTACTGGGTGTGAACACGACTAATCTGGTCGTTTTTCAGCATTGAGATCTTCACACCCCCTGAACCAATAACACACTCTTCAGAGAGTTCATGACCCATAATATACATCACAAACTCTTGACATAAAACAGATTTTTTCCAAAACTGTGCTAAAGCAAGAAAATCCTGCAACTTATATCTACACAAACAATCACACCTTACAGTAATAATCGAACACACTACTGATCAGATGATAACTGCATCTCGGCTTCCGGCTCCCTACCTGTACACAGTACAATGACTACAAATGCCAAGCAAATCGAATCTATTTTAAAAATGATACATATTCTAATTGAATGGACACGCGTGCTGTCCCTGTCGGCATGACGTCATAAGCCGTAACACATGGAGATGGAGCGTGAAACGTGAAACGTTACGTGTGAACGGAATGTTAAGCGCGCGCGGAGTGGACGTGTTAGAACGAACACACTCACACCCAAAATGGCGATTGAGTACCGAGAATCATCAGCACGGATTTTAGAACGGGAAGCAACGAGCTTTAATCTGCAGTGACGGAGTGACGTCATTATGCGCTTTCAGAACTGAATATTAAAAACCATAAATAGTGATATGTGTAATATAAGTGTAAGGTCGTGTGTGTGTGTGTGTGTGTGAAGTCTCACCTATGTGTTAAGTGTGCCCCTTATGTCCCGTAGACAAATATACTGCCCTGTTGGTCTGGTGCGTTCCTCTATTTATGTTGTTTAAAACTAAAGTAGCCAACACTAGACCTACCATCCCTTCGTGTTATTTGTTCTTTTTTAATTACAAATATTAATTCAGATGAAAGCCATGACAATGAAAGTGTATGCTATTAAAACGAGTAAAAGTCACGTGCTGAGGCGTTTATACTCTCCCGTGGGAAAGCTTAAAGTTATTTCTGTGGAGGGTGAGAGCGCGCGCACCTCGGCTCATTAACGACATTACCCTTATGACCGACAGCGCGTGCGTTTTAACGGCTATAGAGGACAAACGCTCGCATATTTCCGTGGGAAAGACCGACAAAGATCTCACACTCCACACTAAGCAACACACTGATTCAAATTAAATACACATCGCACTTACACATACAACCTGCACATACAACAGACGGAGTGGTAGAGCGATAGGGAGAGGGAGAGAGAGTTTCCATAAACCCATAAAACAACAGTAAATGCTGCATTTCTGACCCACAACTGACCTCATGTCATTATATCTCAATCTAATTGTATCTCTTTATCCACAATTTATCTAGAATTTTATCTTTAAAATTATCTTTAAAATATCTCACTATCACAACTCAACTCATAGCCCTAACTCCATGTCTCATGATTTCCTCACCATATCATATATACCCATCTCATCACAATTTATATTATAAACTGATCCAATATTTTTATCTCATTATTAGCAAATATCATCACATCATACTATTATCTCACACCCCTGTCTCATTTTATGTCCCCATTCCATTTCATATTATACAGATGGAATTCAACATCTCATATCTCTTGTTTTATCTCCTTATTTTGCTTGAAAATTTTGCCATGGTTTGACAGTGTTTATCCATAATGGAAACCCATAGAAGGTAAAAATAGAAAGGATAAGTAGATTTTATCTTATCTTGTTGACAAATTATGATGTCTCACCATCATAACTTATTTAATCTCTTAATATAATTTTCTCATCTCTCTATATCCTATAGTATTCTCACTGTATCTCATTTTCTATCTCATCTCCGTATATTGCCTTATCATCTCATCTTGAAAGCATAGCTCTCACTTTACCAGTCAATCTACGTCCCAACTCTCACTAATGTTCATGAGCTCCTGGTAAGGACTGAAAGTTTGAGATTGTGAATACAAGCGGCCAAAATGCATTTTCTCTGTAGGATGACTGGGCACGCTCTTAGACATAGGGTGAGAAGCTCAGTCACTCGGGAGAAACTTGGAGTCAGTTGAGGTGGCTCGGACATCTCTTCCAGGTGCTTTCTGGATGCCTCCCTAGTAATAATAATAATAATAATAATAATACAATTTATACAGCTCCTTTTAAGGTATCCAATGACAATTTTACATCACAGTTTTATAGTTGTACAACAATAAGCACATATAATATGGTGAGGTAAAGAAAACATTTAATTAAAGAGATGAGTTTTTAATGGAGATTTGAAGAGAGGAATAGAAGAGACAGAGCAAAGAGAGGGTGGGAGAGAGTTGCACAAAGTAGGGGCAGCCACACTAAATGATCTGCCACCCAAGGAGGACAGCCTAAATCTAGGAATGGCCAGCAGACTAGCATCGGAGGACCTGAGTGTAGGGGCTTGTAAGGGGTCAGCAGGTGGGACAGATAGACCGGAGCAAGTCCATGAAGGGCTTTGAAAATGAGGAGTAGTATTTTTTACTTGATTCTCACAGGGAGCCAGTGCAGTTGCTCTAGAACTGGGGTGATGTAGGTGTATTGTCTTCTTAGGAAGACCACAGAGCAATGAGTTGGACCAAAAGCTCTGCTGTCTGAGGTTAAATCATGGGGCAGAGACAAGAAATGTTATGGAGGTGGAAGTAAGCAGACTTTGTGATAGAGTGGATGTAGGGCTGAAAAGTTAGGAGAGGGTCAAATGTAAGGCCAAAGTTTCGAGCAGTAGCAGCAGAAGGAACAGAGGTGTTCCCAATGTAAAGAGCAGGGCAGGAGAAAGAGCGAAGCTTTGTTGCCAGAGAGGTCATGCTGTTGGCTACAGGGAAGACTGGGGACATGCTGGAGGGACTGTATTTCTGCTGTCTTGGGAACGCCTTGGAATTTTGTCAGAGTCGCTGGCCGATGAGGTTGGGTAGAGGGTAGTTTGGGTTTCTCTTCTTAGACTGCTGCCCCCGCTACCCGGTCCCAGATAAGCGGTAGAAGATGGATGGATGGATGGATACTTCCACAGTTTTCATACCAAACTGCTTGCCTTTTGTAGATTCAGGTCTACAGTTTTCTTCCTGGTGTCCTTTGACAGCCCTTTTGTCTTAGCCATGGTTTACTTTTGAGTCTCACTGTTTGAGGCTATGGACAGGTGTCTTTTATACAGATAACAAGGTCAAACAGGTGCCATTAATACAGGTAATGGGTGGAGGACAGAAAAGCCTCTTAATGAAGAATTTACAGGTCTGCGAGAGCCATCATCTTAATAAATTTGAGAAATATGTAAAGAACATTAAACAATTTATGCTAAACAACCTTTTTTCCTTTTTTACTCTAATAAAACAGAAGTATTTGTTGTTGGACTACAGGCAGCTTGAAGTAAGATTTCTGATTTTCTAGTTATTCTGAATGGTAGTTTAGTAATTTTTCTTTGAAGAAGTAAAAGATCTTTGTGTTATTATTTACTCCAGAAACTCATGTAGACAACATTACTAGGACAGATTCTTTTCACCTAAGAAATATTGCTAAGCAAAGAAATAAAATGGCACTGATGCAGAAACACTCATTTATGACTTTGTTTCTTCTAGACTGTATTATTGAAATGCCTTGTTGTCTGGATGATCCTGCAGGTGTATACAAAAGTTTTGGTTAGTGCAAAATGCTGCAGCCTGAGTTTTACTAGAACTAAAAGATATGATCATATAACACCTGTCTCAATTACACTTCTCTGGCTGTCAATTAAAGTCTGTATTGACTATAAATGTCTAAACCAGCCATTAGTGTATTTCTAGTGCCGGTCCTAAGCCCAGGTAAATGGTGAGGGTTGCTTCCGGAAGGGCATCCGGTGTAAAATATTTGCCAAAATTAAAATGCGGGTTATTGAATGTTCCAGTCGCGGCCTGGGTTAACAATAACCGCCACCAGTACTGGTGGCAAGCAGGGTACTGGCGGAAATTGGGCTACTCTTTCCCAAAGATGACTAGGGGGGAAGCATGAGCGAAGACAGAAAGAGAACAGGAGAGTCAAGAGTGTAAGACTTAAGGTAGCAAACCTAAGTGTAGGGACGATGACAGGGAAAGGTAGAGAATTGGCTGACATGATAGAGAGAAGAAAGGTGAATATTTTGTGTGTGTAGGGTAGCAAGTGGAAGGGTAAGACTTCAAGCAAGACTTGAAGCATTGGTGCAGGTTTTAAACTGTTCTATCATTGTGTCGAAAGGAAGAGAAATGGAGTTGGGGTAGTCCTGAAGGAGGACTATGCAAAGAGTGTTGTTGAGGGTGATGAGTTAGAAATTGAAGGTACTGGTGAATGTTGTCAGTGGCTATGCACCACAAGTTAGCTGTGAGTTGGAGGAGAAAGAGAAACTCTGGAGAGAGCTAGATGGAGTAGTAGCATTCCTAGAGTGGAGATAGTGTTGGTTGGTGCAGATTTCCATGGTCATGTTGGTGAAGGAAACAAAGGAGATGAGGAGGTTATGGGCAAGTTTGGTGTTAAGGATAGGAATCTACAAGGACAGATGGTGGTGGATTTTTCAAAGAAGATGGAAATGGCTGTGGAAAACACATATTTCCAAAAGAAGGAAGAGCACAGGGTGACCTAAATGAGTGGACTCAGGAGCACACAGGTAGACTACATCCTGTAGACAAGGTTACTTGAAAGAGACTGTAAGGTAGTGGCAGGGGATAGTGTAGCTAGACAACATTGAACCGTGGTTTGCAGAATTACTCTAGTAGTTAAGAAGAGGAAGGGAGCAAATGTAGCATAGAGGACAAAATGGTGGAAGTTAAGAAAGGAGGAATGCAGTGAGGAGTTCAGAAAAGAGTTAAAAAAGGCTTTGGGTGGTAGCAAAGAGCTTCCAGATGACTGGGTAGCAGCAGCAAAAGTGATTAGACAGACAGGCAGGAAGGTACTTGGTGTGTCATCTGGACAGATAAAAGACAATAAGAAAACTAGGTGATGGAACAAGGAAGTGCAGGAGGTTAGCAAAGAAGAAATGGGAGAGGGGGAGGACTGAATAGAGTAAGCAAGAGTATAAAGAGATTTGGGAAAAAGTGTAGGACAAAGAGGCAGGTAGCAAAGGCCAAGCAGAATGCCTATGATGAGTTGTATGAGATGTTAAACAATAAGGAGGGAGATAAGTTGTGAGCGGGAAAGGATGTGCAGAGTGATCAAGGATAAAAATGGAAATGTACTGACAGCTGAGGAGAGGGTGAGGGAAAGATGGAAGGAGTATTTTGAGGAGCTCATGAATGAAGAGAATGACAGGGAAAGAAGAGTGGAAGGCATAGAAATTGTGAAACAGGATATAGTGAAGATTAGCAAGGATGAAATATAGAAAGCTTTAAAAAAGAATATTAAGGGATTTGTGGATTTAGAAAAAGCGTATTATAGGGTGCCGAGAAAGGAACTGTGGTGTTGTATGAGGAATTCCAAAGTGGCTGAAAAGTATGTTAGATTGATAGTAGTGCGAGTGGTGTAGCAGTGACAGACAGCTGCAAGGTAAAGGTGGGACTGCATCAAGGATCGGCTCTGAGCCTCTTCTTGCTCTGGTGATGGACAGACTAACAGATGAGGTCAGACAGTAATCACCATAGACTATGATGTTTGCAGATGACATCGTTATCTGTAGTGAGAGCAGGGAACAGCTAGAAGAGAACTTGGAGAGGTGGAGGTATGCTCTGGAAAGAAGGAAAATAAAAGTCAAAAATTCTAAGACAGAATGCATGTGTGTAAATGAGAGGGAGGCAGGTAGAACGGTCAGGCTACAGGGAGAAGTGGTCACAAAGGTGCAGGAATCCAGATACTTAGGATAAACTGTCCAAGCAGATAGGAAATAGGAAACAGACCTGGAGATGGCAGTACTTAAGATGTTGATGTTCTCATTAGGAGTTACCAAGATGGGCAGAACTAGGAATGAGAACATCAGAGGTACAGCACAGGTTGGAAAATTGAGAGACAAAGTTAGAGATAGACTATTAAGATGGTTTAGACATGTGCAGAGGAGGGACAGTGGATATATTGGTAGGAGGATGTTAGAAATAGAGCTGCCAGGCAAGAGGCAGAAAGGAAGACCAAAGCGGAAATATATAGATGTGGTCAATGTAGACATGCAGGTAGTTAGTGTGGCTCATTATGAATCTCGAAATTTATTGCTGTTTGTCTGTGCCACTGTATCGGATGTGCATAAAAAACAGAGAGAACAGTTGAATGGAACCGCAAAATTTCTGTGTTAATGTTCTGTCCAAAAAATATTGCTTAATGAAAACTATAGAAGTTACAATATATATCTATTACATAATTTTATAACTAACATTTACAATAATAATAATCAAAGTGAATGTGCAGTCGGAGACAATACGGCAGGCGCAGGGTTCTTGCGTCCCGAACTCTGAAAGACTATTACATAGATGTGGGGCTCTGAATTGCCGCTGCAATTCTGCATTCTGAACTAATTGCAGTTTGTTTATGCACCTACTAGAACAACCAGACACAAGGGCATTACAGAAACCCAACCTAGAGGTAACAAATGCATGGACAAGTTTTTCTGCATCATTTAGTGCCAGAATATATTTGATCTTTGCAATGTTTCTAAGATGAAAGAATGCTATCCTGGTGGTATTATCTACATGATATTCGAAGGAAATTCTAGATTCAATAATTACACCAAGGTCTTTTACAGCTATGCATGGTGAAATTGAAAGA
>JAOUQV010000025.1:145207-155342 GCA_028565295.1 Aspidoras spilotus | reverse complement strand
TCTGCTTTCACACCCACTACCTGCATGTCTACATTGACCACATCCATATATCTCCTAGTTGGTCTTCCTCTCATCCTTCTACCTTATTATTATTATTATTATGTACTTATTGATGTCTGCATATAAGCTTTCTGTGAATATTCACAATGCAATAGGAGAGAAATCATAAGAGACAGAAAGCAGAGCATGAGGTGGCAGAGCTTAAGAAGGTTCTCTTTGGGAGTGACCAGGATGGACAGGATTAGGAATGAGAACATTAAAGGGACAGCACAGGTTGGAAAATTGGGAGACAAAGTTAGAGAGAGCCGACTGAGATGGTTTGGATATGTGCAGAGGCGGGACATTGAATATATTGGAGATATAAATCGATGTGGTCAATGTAGAAATGCGGGTAGTTGGTGTGAAAGCAGAAGATGTAGCGGACAGAGTGAGGTGACAAGCCCTGATAAAGGGAGATACCAAATGTTGAAGAAGGATAATATGGTAGGTTTCATACTCCCAACATTATATTGGATCGAACTTTTTATTGTTGTCTCTGTCTCTCTCCTCACTGCTTTTGGACTCTTACATGAACATTTTTTCAAAATTTAGGATTCTTACTATGTACTAAATTTTTTGTATTTTTAACAATGTTAACTGTGGCAATACTTGATAAAGGTGTCACCAAAACCGCATGTTAATACAAAAGGTCGGGTCACTGTTTTATGGCGTCATTGCCACTATAATATATTGCCAATTAATCAAATGTTATGTTTTTAACAAAATATATATGTTATACAAACCCAATTCTTATGAAATTGGGACGTTGTATAAAACTTAATTAAAAACAGAATACGATGATTTACAATTCTTTTCAACCCATATGCAATTGAATACACTACAGAGACAAGATGTTTAATTTTTGCCACTGTGTTACATCACCTTTCCTTTTAACAACACTCAATATTCATTTCGGAACTGAGGACACTAATTGTTGAAGCTTTGTTGCTAACATTTTTTATACCCAATCAAAACGGTCACTTTTCTCCAGTTAACCTGTACAATATTTAAAACAGGTCTTTTTAAGCATTCCTCAACTTTTACAGTCTTTTCTTGTCCCTTTCCATACTCTTGTGGAACATGTTGCAGGCATTGAATTTAACATGAGTGAATATTTGCAAAGAAAAGTTTATTCGTTTGAACATTTAATATCTTGCCTTTGGAGTGTATTCAGTTGAATATAGGTTAAAAAAGTTTGTATTCTATAATCATGTTTTATACAACAACCCAACGTAATTGGAAAACGGCCTGTATAATTAACAAGTGATTCAGCCATGAAAGCGTGATTTTAAGTGAAATATATCACAAACATGTCTCACTGATTTGATTATCCTTTCTTTTAGGAATTCCAGAAGGAATTCCCAGATATTCCAATTGGTTACTCAGGCCATGAGGCAGGTATAAGTGTGTCCATAGCTGCTGTAGCGCTAGGGGCAAAAGTCCTGGAACGTCATGTGACGCTGGATAAATCCTGGAAAGGTAGTGACCATCAGGCATCATTGGAGCCAGTGGAGTTGGCGGCGCTGGTACGAGAGATTCGGATGGTGGAACTGTCTCTGGGATCTCCAGTTAAGCAGATGCAGCCCTGTGAAGCCTCATTTCACAGAAAGGTCAAACATTTGAACAAAGTGCAAGCTACAAGTACATTAAACTTACACTAATACATTTACATCTCTCTGCAATTGACAAAGTATTTTCTGGACAGCCTTCTAACAGATTTGTGAAGATTTTATATAATTCTGTCAATTATGATCATATTATGTCAAAAATTCACTTCAATTCAGTTTTTGTCATTGTTATATAGCACTTTTTAAAATGGAACATTGTCACAAGGCAGCTGCACAGAAATGATATACTTAATAATGAGATTTAATATGGTCCCCCCATAAAAAAATTAATCAAGAGATATATTCTATTTTATAGCCTTCTGTGGCATTTTAATAACAACCACATGGCTTTTCTAATAAAATTTGTTTAAATGTTCCTTAAGTCTATGTTATAAATACACCTAGTTGTTATATTTTCTGTTTTTCAGTTGGGAAAATCTGTGGTGGCAAAGAAGGCAATAAAGAAAGGAACAGAATTAACCCTTAACATGCTGCAGGTGAAAGTATCAGAACCGCAAGGAATCGCTCCAGAAAATATCTACAAACTAGTGGGAAAGAAAATCACAGTCGACATTAAAGAAGATGACACCATCACAAATGACATGATCTAATTAAAAAATTAAGTTTTAAGTCTTTTTTCAATTCAACCGGATGTTGGTGTAATATATTTCTACTATGTAATGGTGTGATTTTAAAAATGTATTTACATATACAAATAATATATATAATGATTTATAGAGGAATGTTAAGTGGAAGGAACAATACGTTCATTATGGTGTTTCACTCTCATTATTTTTAAAAATTATTTTCTCTGCCATCCATTAATATTGCATTATTGCAATAATTATTATTGCACAGAAATCAGGACTACTTTGGGGAATTGGGAGTACTAGTTTGGGGAAAGTCTCAGTGTGGTCCAGAACATTGTAGCAAAACTACAGATTGTGTTCCAAAATAAGATGATTGTATACATTGAATTACTCCGGAGCAATAAAACAAATGTTACTGTTGAGTAATGTAAATGTGACAAATAAAAGCTTCTATCCTAATATTTTGATAACCTTTTCATAAGAGTTTAATGCTGTGATATGATTAGTGATATGGACATTGAACTCATATTGCAAGATGAAATTCATAAGATGACAAAGCTCATCAATTAATAGGCCTTTAATAATAAATATAGATAGAAATTAACAGAATTCAATTCAGTTAGGAGCATAATGATTACTTAAACACATCAAGTATTATACATCTTACCAGCGACCTCAATAAATTTACTATCATTGTGAGAGATTATTATAATCAAGCTTATGCAACAGCATGAAAACATTTCTTAATTTACCCTGACTTGAAGAAATAAACATCAGACCACTTTCTCTTTTTAGGTTTTAGATAAGTACTAACACATTGCAAAGCACCTTGGTAGATCAATCACCATAACTATCAGGAATCCAAAGGCAAATAAAACCTCAGTAATAGAGAAATAACCATGTTACTTGATTTATAAAGACATGCTTGTATATCAACTATAAATAAACAGTTTAATCATAGTTAAAATGTGCATCTAGAATTTACAGCAGGAACTAACCAAAATATATTCAAAGTATATGAGTAGCATCTTTTATATTACATGTTCCTGATCATTAAAGTCCACAGACTGCACTAACTTTATTGGGTACCTGAGATAAGTGTAATCTAATCTTAGACTTCCAGTTAGCATACCCACCGAACATTGCCCAGAAGTAAAATACAATAAAATCCTATGAATAATGTTGCTAGGTAAATCTAAGTTTAAATGTAATTTTCAAGCAAGATTTAAAGAAAGAACTTTCTTTAACTGGAATAATGTCTTTACACATAAAAAACTTCGAAATTTGAAACAGGTGACTTGAACTAGCTGAGGGGATTAAACATCTCTATGCCTAGTATAACAGTTGATTAATACAGGTCTGTTCTAGAGCCTAAATAGGTCTTAAAAAATTGTGCTGTGAATTTTGTCGGGTGATGTCCTTTGGAGCCTTCAGAAAAAAATAAATTAGTCCATTTTAGGAGTCGCTGAAATGCAATAGTAGACTGTGTGTGTGGAACCTTAACTTACACATAGGCCAGGTATGTCCAAAATCCAACCTAGGTCCAAATACACCCAGTCTTAAAATTTCACCTGGTCTACAGCCTCAATCATATAATCAACAATATGCGGCCTGCCAAGACTGTTTACCACTGTATAAAATTCACCCCTAAAAATGAATCCCATCTGTGATTATCATAATTTCAATACATTGTCTGACAGCACCGGTTCACGCCTCGTTTTATATATCTCACGTTCACGTTTTGAACACGTGGCCGGGAGATATAGTGCATCTTTCGCATCACGCTTCGTGTTGCCAGATTTTCCTTTGTTCTTACAAATTCATATGTTTGGTCCTAGTAAATAAGTCAGTTTTTAAATTTACATTTTTCTCACCTTGAAACCCAAAATCCACCCACCCAGTCCAAAGAACCAAACCGACAAACAAAATCACACCGACACACACACACAGACAAAAATACACCTACACATGCACACACACACACACAAAGCAAACAAGTAAATACAATAACAATCACATTAATCTTCACAAAACAAAAACAACATACAAAAACATAAACAAATTAATTAAATAAATACTTAAATATATAGTCAGAGAATACTCAAATTATAAAAATATATATATAATAAATAGTCAATTAAAAAACAAAAGAACAAGTGACACACGAATTCATACAGTATGGCTCTCAATGTTTTGTACTTATGAATAAAATAAATGTTATTTTCCTGTAAGCATCCTTTGAATTTACAAAGTTTACAATGAGCATTTCATAGTGCATAAAACATAATGTTTATCTTACCCAAAGTTTTTCTTCAGACACAATGTTTCTTAAATGTATGTGGTCTTAAACAAATATGAAAGGCAGATTGATATACACATGAAAGACCAGCGCAGAGATTGACGACATTGGAGCAGTGGAAACGGTCAATCAATAATTCACATGCTTCAAGTGCATTCAAAATCCTAGAACAGTTGATGAGAAGAGTACTACAATGATTCGCGGACTTATTTGTAATAAAAACATCTCTTTTGCACATATCTGTTTTTAAAAACAAATGAAGAAAATTTTATTTTTTCCCATAATTATTAAAGGACAGGTTTAATTGTTGGTGAAAATCCAGAGTGTTTCCGTCAGTTGAAGACCAAAAAATTAATAAATGTGATGGTGTTCTAGAGCAAATTTATAGAATTTGCAGTGAATAGTAACAAAGCAACTGAAGCAAATTTCGTTCATCAGTGGTATATTTTTAAATATAGTCTATATTTTACAAATAATATAAAGCTTGCCGATCAGCCGCATGTTATTTGTATTTCGAGTTTGTATACATTTCGATTATTTACACTTATTTTTATTTGGGTTCTTTTTTCTTTATACAGTATATCTTCCTTTTACTGGAAATAACCGGTTACAGCTTATGTCCCCAACTCATATCGTCGATCCCAAATCACTCTATGACTCATACCGAGGCGTCCTTCATAGTGTATAAATTCAATAACTTCCGGTTGCTTTCTGGTGCAAGAGTGTAAAAGAATCACATATATGAGACCGAGCCGTTGAGTCACAGGAAATAGCCGCAATGCCTCTTTCTCTATCTCTCTATCGCCTCCAGGATGACGTCATGCTGAGGGTATTAATACATATTCGGGGGCTAAAAACCTCAGAGCGCTTTCAGGGCGACTGCAGGTTCCATGTAATCCCGTAAAGTCTTATATTAATTCTGTGCTGAGGTTCTCCTTTTAGAACCGGATGAAGAAACGAATCTTGCTTTTCTTCGCATATAGAGGACAAGTGAGAAAAGGGAAAAAGAGTAAAAGGAGAAAATGGACAAGTTTATATTACGGAAAGCAGAACCCAAGGACGTCTCAGATATTCTCCGTCTCATAAAGGTAGGAAAATATATATTAGTATAAACAATAATATTGAATAAATAATAATAATAATAATATTATAATTTAATTAAGATAACCATTTTATTACTTTTCATTTTCCTATTTAATATTTATTTCTTAATATTCATATACAAAACAATATAATTTCTTTCAATTTAACTTTTTTATTTCTTTATTAATATTTCTATTTAAATACAATCTAATTTTAATGTCTTAAAATAATATTTTTTTATATCAACCCATTTCCTTTGTATATAATATTTAATAATTGTAATTTTTGTGATAATTTAAGGAACTTGCAACGTTTGAGAAAATGGAGGAACAAGTTGTTCTTACGGAGAAAGGTACTGAACACTTCCTTCATGTAAATCTTACAATTTCCCGCCCCCTACTCTGATTGGCTAATATCTCTCCCTGATTGGACAAAACGAATCAAATCGACGTTGAAAAGAAGATACTGAATGTATTTAGAAAGCAAGTGTGATGTACAGTGAACATTATACGCAAACACAATATGTGCAGAAAATTATAATAAACTAAATTAATCTTTATTTTATTTTATATACAATGCGTGTTTAATGCAGAACAACCCAGCAGTTTTCATTAAGATTTTTTCATTATGTGTCATGAATTATAAACTTGAGGTATGATTAGTAAAAACTCATTAAGTTTTTTGTTCCAGAGCTGCTGGAGGACGGTTTTGGAGAGCATCCGTTCTACCACTGCATCATCGCTGAAGTGCCCAAAGACAAAGAAAGTGTACAAGGCAAGTTAGCACTGTCTAATAAGTACACTTATTGTAACATGTCCACAGACTGGACACAGCTATTACTTCATCTCATCTTCATCCGGAAACCTTTTCCTATCAAACAATTTAAGGATATGTTTTTATTTTTTTACAAATGAATCCTTACACACCATGAACACATTGCATTGTGTATAAAAGTTAAGCACAGGCATGGCTTATAATAACTGATGAAGGAAAAAAAATTGATATGATGCTCCATTGTTCAGACCAAGGTGTGTCCCAGGTTGCAATTTAAATATGAACTAAATACAACAAAAGAGCTACTTTATTTTTTTGACAATAGAGTTGTTTGAAGATTCGTCACTTTCTTCAGACTGTGCATGATGCACATAATAGTGAGCCTTATTATGGGGTCATTCCTGCCTTTATTTACATGCTAATTGGCATGAAAATATGCTTGTGGACTATGCAGTTGTGGAATGAAGTTCTGGAGATCTGCTCGCAGAACATTGCATGTCTTTACACGCATAACAACTGCATATTCCGCAAGTATATATTCATGCTGAAAGTGCATGTTATTAAAGGCAGGACTTACCCCCATAATATACCTCACTTGAAACACCACTGCTGTGACTTTTTGGCAAATGGAAGACAAACTAAAGGTGCATTACTTCAACCTACTTTCCCCTCTGACTTGCAGTTGGTTCTATGAGAGATGGATCTGTTGCTTAGATATTTCCACTGAATGACGATTTTATTTTTATTTTATTTTTTTATTTTGAATAAAAAAAAAATTCAGTACCTGAATTTAGAGGTAACAAATTCTGATACAATATTTTGATGTCAAATAATAATCAGATGCACAATAGGAATGCAAACAAAAGTAATAAAAAAATGATGAGCCAAATTTGCGTCAATAATCTTTTTCTCATATGCTCTATCTAGGATCATTAGAAATCACATCTATATGGTATATGAGTACAATTATAAGTTAAACAATCACTGGACTAGGAACACCTGGCAATGACAGGTTGACCCAATCTGACAAAATGTCAGGTATCACATCCTTAGAGAAAGAACATTTTGGCCATCAATTGGAACACTTTATCAGTGATTAAGAGAGCTACATGGTATTCTAATGCAGTGATCTTTTTGTATATAATGAATCTATTTCCTGATTTTGATTTTAATTTCTGTAACTGAAAGTGAATTTTTTATTTTTTATTTCAGGTCACATGGTGGTTGGTTTCGCTATGTACTATTTCACCTATGACCCCTGGATCGGGAAGCTGCTCTACCTGGAAGACTTTTACGTCATGAACGAATTCAGAGGTTCACACTGCAGTAAACATTCGAATTGGAGACTCTTTTCAGAAAAATATCTATATATGAATGTCATATATAAACCTCTACATACATCAATGTAAATTAGTTTTTACTATAGATACAGGAGCCTATTACAACCATCACAAAAGAGAAGCTATTTAAATAAATATTTTATATAGAATTATTCAACAGTATAATAAATAAAATCTGCATGAATTGTATTCCAATTTACATAGAATTTACATGTTTTAACTTGTATGTAAATTTGTTGAAATCTGAAACGTTCTGTTTTTCAGGTTATGGAATTGGCTCTGAAATCCTGAAGCAGCTCAGTGACGTGAGTTTAACTCCTTAGCAACAACATACACTTATTTATTTAACTAACACAAAAAGGATCTAAATTATTCACTTGGATCGTTTAGATTAAATTGATATACAGTCCTGTGAAAATGACTAGGTACAATTTTTAGTACATTTTATGAATTTCACATTAATAAGTCAGTGCAGAATGATTTTAGATTTAGACATTTCCAACAAATAAAAATAAAACTTTTTCAGTAGCAGTAAAGTACAAAAAGTACATAACAGACCAATATTTTTTTAATATGGCCGGGTTTTGCTGCAAAAAAGAAGGACGTGTGACCCATCATATTCTCCAAGAGACTCTGTAAAACCTTACTGATATTTTACTTGTTGGAACAATAATGTTTGGAAGTACTCAAGAGCTGACTAGATTTGGAATAAATTGTGGTTCCAAAGCAAACCTTTTTTATCTTTTGTTAAAGGTGGCAGTAAAGTCTCGCTGCAGCAGTTTACACTTTATTGTGGCGGAGTGGAACAAATCCTCAATCGAGTTCTATAAGCGCCGTGGTGCCAGTGATCTCTCTCTGGAGGAGGGATGGAGGCTGTTCGAAATCGACAAGCAGAGTCTCATCAAAATGTCCAAGTAGACCAGATGAGGAGAAAATAAACAATCTTTAAATTATACTCTGAATTCACGTCACTTATTTACTTGGTATATACTTATTCACTTGGTATATTTGTGAACCCTTATGACATAATATATGCATAACTATGACCTTTTATTTAAACCAGACATTAGAGAAAACAAGGCAGTGTATTTCTAGTGCCCAAGCCCAGGTAAATGGTAAGAGTTGCGTCAGGAAGGGAATCCGTAAAAGTATTTGCCAAAATTAAAATGTGCGTTGTTGAATGTTGCTTCATACCGGATCGTTTGCGGCCTGGGTTAACAACGACCGCCACCAGTATTGGTTTGCCGAAGCCGATAAGGAGAAAAGCGCTTGAGGAGACGGAGAACAGGGGATTCAAGAGTGTAGGACTTAAGGTAGCAACCCTGAATGTAGGGACGATGACAGGGAAAGGTAGAGAACTGGGTGACATGATGGAGAGAAGAAAGGTGGATATTTT
Source organism: Aspidoras spilotus (assembly GCA_028565295.1). Lineage (NCBI taxonomy): Eukaryota > Metazoa > Chordata > Actinopteri > Siluriformes > Callichthyidae > Aspidoras > Aspidoras spilotus. The sequence continues at coordinate 146,214 of JAOUQV010000025.1, read as the reverse complement.
GCGTGTGCAGGAGATAAAGTGGATGGGTTGCAAGGCTTGAAGCATTGGTGCTGGTTTTAAACTGTTCTATCATGGTGTTGAGGACTATGCAAAGAATGTTGTTGAGGTGAAAAGGGTGTCAGATGCCGTGATGAGTTTGAAGGTATAATGGTGAATGTTGTCAGTGGCTATGCACCACAAGCTGGCTGTGAGTTGGAGTCGAAATAAAAACTTTGGAGGAAGCTAAATGAATTAATAAAGAGCATTCCCAGAGAAGAGAGAGTGGTGATTAGTGCAGATTTCAATGGGCATGTGGGTGAAGAAAACAGGAGGTTATGGGCAAGTTTGATGTTGATGATAAGAATCTAGAAAGACAGATGGTGGTGGATGGCAAAGAGTTTAGAAATGGCTGTGGTTAATACATATTTCCAAAAGAAGTAGCACAAGGGAACCTACAAGTGTGGAGGCAGGAACACACGGGTAGACTACATCCTGTGTAGACAAGGTCACTTAAGAGATTGGAGACTGTAAGGTAGTGGCAGGGGATAGTTAGCTAGACAAAACTGGTTGGTGGTCTGGTAGTTAAGAAGGCAAACGTAGAGAAGAGGACAAAATGGTGGAAGTTAAGAAAGGAGTTAAATAAGGCTTTGGGCTGTAGCAAAGAGCTTTCAGATGACTGGATAGCAGCAGCAACAGTGATTAAACAAACGGGCAGGAAGATACTTGGTGCTTCATCTGGACAGATGAAAGACAGCAAGGAAACCTGGTAATGGAACAAGAAAGTGCAGGTTATTCATAGGAAGAGATTAGCAAAGAGGAAATGGGACAAGAAGAGGACTGAAGAGAGTATGCAGGAGTATAAAAAGATGAAGCGTAGGACAAAGAGGGAGGTAGCAAAGACCAAGCGGAAGGCCTATGATGAGTTATACGAGATGTTAGACAGTAAAGAACTGTATCGCCTTGCAAAGCAGAGAGATAGAGCGGGAAAGGATGTGCAACATGTCAGGGTGATCAAGGATAGAAATGGA
>JAOUQV010000025.1:116911-129286 GCA_028565295.1 Aspidoras spilotus | reverse complement strand
TCTCTCTCTCTCTCTCTCTCTTTCACTCTCTCAAACGTGAAATCCAGTAAAACCTGCAGTTTTATATGAACTTTATAGGAATATTTAATACATTTAATTATTTTTTATTAAAAGAGCATGAAAGCCTCATTGCTCAGTGTGTTTTGTTAAACATGCTCTATATGTTTTTATGCTGCTACTGATTAATTATTAATTATAAGTAATATAATATTAATATAATATAATTATATTAATTATATTATTAATATTTAGCTTGTAGCTTTTTAAAACTAATGTCCAGTGTTTGACTGCAGTATGTAAATGTATTTGTGATGTCAGTAATGATACAGTGAATGAACAGTAAATATCTCTTTATTAATAAAGACAAGAAGACACAAACTCCTGCACTGCTAAATTATTGTATCTAAACAACTAATGCTGCACTATAAGTAACATGCGATTAAATAATAGAAGGGTTTATAAACTTTAACAGTTTATAATATTTAAGTAACAATCTTCCCCACTCTCCTCATTATCACACCTCGGAGTTTGTGACAGAGTATTTGATGGTGTGATTGTCAATGTGTATGGGTCTTTCTGTAGTACTGATGGCTGTTTGGGAGAGAGAGAAGCTCTGGACACGGTCACGTGCACCACACTGCGCAATCTTCTTTTTCTCTGTAACATCAGAACCACACACATACGCGCACACGTATGCACATGCACACAAAATATACATTATCCAGTGTATCATCCAAATATTACAAAATATTCTCCCAAATTCGCACTTCAACTCTGTCCTATTGATTAAGAAAGACTTGTTCAGCAGTACTTCTGGAAGAAACCTTAAACATTTTCTACCACAGACTTTAGTATTACATTTTATTATTGATTTCTTCAAGAATGACATCCAGGTAACACCAGTTTTTGGGAACCCTTAAATTAAACTACAGTGTTAAGGGGTCTTAATTTGGAAGTTTTTCTGAGAAAGCTTACATTTTTGGATTTTATTAGTTTGTTGCAATTTGGAGCATTGTTGCAAAGCAGCTTTACAGAAATACAGGTTACATTGAAGTTGTAGTTTATATAAGTTGTAGCATGTGGAATTTATGTGACAGACATTTTCCTGACAAAAATGTAAAAATCATATCAGGTTCGTATTTGATGGAAACACACACCTGTTGCGCACTGAAGTCTAAATCTCTAGTCATTTCTTAAATGGTACATTTGTATTTCATATTTGATTTTCTGAGATATTTCAAGCTTTTTATACCTTTCTGTAAATCAGCACTGCGATGATCCCGGTCAAAAAAACACATCCGATCACCCCACAAGAGGCATACGCAATAATCACAGACAGACCTGAAAATAAATAAAATACACACCATTTACATGGGTTTAATTACATTCATTTTTCTAATTAGTCAGCAAAAATATTTCTTAAGCTTAGTTAAAGTTATACTTAAAATGTTTGTTAATTAATTTTACATAACCTATCCACAAAATGTTCAATCTTGTTTTAAGAGTGTGCCGTATTTTTAAAAACGTTTTCAGTAAAGTAATAAACTAACTAGTGAAAGTGGAATCCATACATATGATGACCAGAAGGTACCGCTACTATTATTATTATTATCTTAATTTTTCTGTTCCTTATAATATTAAAAATTCCAGTAGTAAATGTGTTTATTCATTCATTAATTAATTTATTTTCTATACCCGCTTAATTCTATTTCTTTAGGGTCATGGGGAAGCCCCAGTAACTTTGGGAGCGAGGGCAGGAACAACCTTAGACACTGCGCCAATCCATTATAGGACAGTTATAAATGTATTGTAAAGCAAAAGTAAAGTTTGCTTACGCTGTATTACAGCCATTAAATTTAAAAATAGCGAAATGAGTGAAAAGATATTTTGATATCAGTCGGATAGTCTTCATCAGAATCACAAATTTACTGTAGGATAATAAGGAGGAACATTTATAAAACACTTCCCTTAAATATAATAAAACACACTGACCTGAATTATGTGTTCCTCTTTTTGGGCCTATTAAAGATAGACAGTGTATTAAAGTAAATAAATGTGCGTATACGTGCGTTAGTAATACAATTCGAATTTTATCGAGTGGGCTGTAAAAATTCTCCTGTCACAATGATTTAAAATGTTTAATGGCAAAATCATTTTTTGAGACAGATATCTTGGTACTTAAGTATTTCCCTACACTCATATACTCTCTCTCCCCTTAAATTCCATGCTGTTTTTTGCTGCATTTACACAAGTGAACTGAATGAATGGGGGAGGCACGGTGGTGCAGTGGATAGTGCTGTGGCCTCACAGCAAGAAGGTTTTCTCCAGGTACTCCGATGTCCTTCCGCATTTCAAAGACATGCATGATAAATTAATTGGTGTCTCTTAATTGCCAGTTAGTGTGTGATTGTGTGGGTGCCTTATGGTGGATTGGTATGAGGTGGTGAATAGATTATTTCACTTCAAAAAGTGAACTCCCTCACAAAATGTATTGTGTGTAAAATTTACACATGCTTGTAAATTTGTGAATTAAGCTACAGTATTGAATTCGTACATGATAACATTGTGTATTAGTTGAACCAATTATTAGATGTTATGAATACAATTTTACTAATTAGCCTAATTTTACCTCACACATGTCATAATAATGATCGGTGAATTATTATTACTTGCAGGTGTGTTTTTGTCCACTTCCTCATCTTTCAGAAGTTGTACTCGTCCTTCCAGGCTCCCTTTGACGAAAGTAGTCACTTTACAACAATATTCTCCATAATCTCCATCCTCGACGTGATTAATAGTGAGAGTGTGGTACTGCGTAATAGAAACGCGGCCGCTGTAATGCTCTTTAATATCTGAGGTATTTTTTACAGGATCATAAACCACCATAGTGGACAAGTCTTTACAGCGAATCCACTCGGAGAGACTCACTTTGAGATCATCATTAACTTTACAGGAAACAGATGCAGACTGACCCAGACGAACTCGAACTGGGTCAGATACCAAATCAATATCATGACTGGAGAGACAACCTGAGAGTGAGAGAGATGAGAGAAATTACAATATGCAATAATAATTTTAGTGGAAAATTATTCTTCAGCTGATTTCTGTTTTCTGTTCTAGGGGCCCAGCATTGGCAATGATGAGTCTAGGGGCCAACTAATTTAACAAGTGTAAGATTAATATAAAATATAATAATATAATTAATCATAAAGAAAACAATATACAAGTGATCTTTTAATTTAGCCATTTCAATTTTCATCCAAACCTAAAATTACCCTTAACATCAGAAATTTTCATCCAAACCTAAAATTACCCTTAACATCAGAAATTGAATGAATCTCTGTAAAATAAAGTCTGTTAATATAAATATAGATATCAACAATATCTATGCACAAAACAAATATATCTGATACCTCTCGTTGTGGGGACACACATACCCAAATACCACAGTTTCTTGATTAATCACACAATTTACATTTGATCAATTACAACTCAAATTTTGTTTACATCCCTATTTTAAAGAGATCAATGATGTATATTATTATTATTATTAATATTATTTACTGTTTTTCCTCCTGAATGTGTTATGTATTCATAAAGAAAGATAAGACATTTCTTCTCTGATGTTTCTTAGATGTAAATATGTTTTGGTACCTGTACAGTACATTTACAGACAAGGCACCATGGGGAATCAAGTCTTACCTTTAATAATGGTGAGAAAAAGGAAGAGTAAACACTTTCTTGGTCCGTTTCTCATCATGTCTAACACTGTAGTTATGTGGTAAAAAACTGTAACAGGAAGTTCGCATGAAGAAATACACACACATACACACATAATTTGTGGTAAGGTAGACACTCAAAGTATATGATGGCTAGAATAACCATCACTTTACATCCTGTTTAGCCTGAATTGCAATAAAATGGGTCACTGCAACAAGCACAGGAACATACAAACACAGGGAACTAAAAGTGCTGATGTTATGGGCATAACCAACTCATGGACAATGCTTTAAATGTAATATAACACTGTGAATAATGCTGATGGTGATGATGATATTTATATTAGTTTTGCATTATCAAAACCATTATCACATGGGTGCGTAATCTCCATACACATGGGTGTGTAATCTCCATACACATGGGTGTGTAATCCCCATACAAAAGTATGCACACTGTCATGATGTCATGTCATGATTTGCTCATTTCTGAAGATCTGTTAAATACAATAATTTAACTGTATTTTTACAGTACAACGTACATAAAATACTGTATTTTACAGTACAATAGTAGCTAAAATTCAGTAAACCTGAAGTAAATGTCACAAGTAAACAAGTAAAAGTTCCTCCTTTCTCATAATTTCTCATCACAGTGACTTTCTATGAATACAGTGGTATGGAAAAGTTTGGGCACCCCTGGTAATTTTCATGATTTTCCTTTAAAAATGTTTGGTTGTTCGGATCAGCAATTTCAGTTAAATACTGTATTTAATATAGCAAGGAACACAGTGATATGTAAGAAGAGAAATAAGGTTTAAAACCACTTCAACTTTGCCACGGATTCTTGAACATTGTTCTCAAGAATCTTCTGATATTGACTGGAATCCATGCAACCCTCAACTTTAACAATATTACCAGTACCTGCATTGGCCACACAGCCACACCACATCATGGAACCCGTCACCAAATTTTACTGTGAGTAGCAAGTGTTTGTCTTGGAATGCTGTGTTCTTTCTTGTTATGTCTTAATAATTAAATTATAGTTTAATCAGTCCACAGCACCTTATCACAAAATAAAGCTGGCTTGTCCATATGTGCTGTGGCATACCTCAAGCAACTGTTTGTGGCGAGTGCACAAAAAAAAAATTTCAGCATTACTCTCCCATACAGCCCCTCCTTGTGCAAAGTGCACTGAATAGTTAAACAATGTGACAAACAGTGACACCTTTGGAGGTCTTTAAAGCTGGTCTGTGGGTTGAATATGACTTTTCTCACCATACTTCTGCCACTTGGCCTGCCACTTCAGGCCTCAATTAGAACTGTGCCCATCCATTTCCTTACTATGTGGAAACCGATAGCTGAAAGCTCTGAGATAGCTTTTTGTATTCTTGCCAGACTTCAGAGAAGATGCAAAGAGGAGAAAAACTTGCAATTGGCTTCTTAACACTGTCTCAAAATTGGATTCACCTGTGTATGTAAATCAAGGGTTAATGAGCTTACAAAACAAATTTTGTGTTCCGATTCATACTAAAGTCATACTAAATGTATTCAAATCAATAATGCATCAAGGGTGCCCAAATTTATGTACCTGTCTAATTTTGTTTGAATAATTATTTTATACTTTCTGTAAGTCCTATAAACTTAATTTTAATTCTCAAATATCACTGCGTTCATCTGATATATGATATATTTAACTGAAAATGCTGATCCCAACACTAATGATTTATAAAGGAAAATCAGGAAAATTACCAGGGGTGCGCAAACTTATTTATACCTCTGTATACAATACAAACCATCCTTTTTTTATAAAGTCTACATCGTTTTACAAAGTCTACACCTGTGTTCCTTTAATACTCAATGAGTACAGCTGTTACCATTTAAAACTAATAAGTATGTTACCTTGATGTATAAGCCTTTCAGTTTTATTTTGCCTCTGCCCCAACAATTTCTTTGAGTTACAGCCATGGCATTATTTTTTTTTTTTAATCATATTCAAAATGCTGTTGTGTGCAAGGACAGTGGCAAATAGATCACTTTTACTTAAACAATGTCTATACTATTATAGATTGTATAGTATGCAGTATATGGACATATAAAGACATAAAAATAGATATATTAATATATTGTTAATTTAGAGTGAATGGGACATTACACCTGCATATCTTAATGAAAAAAAAGAAAATTAACATGGAATGTTAAATCCTCTCAGCTTTTAATGGTGCATTATCCCATATGTAATTGGAACAACAGTTTCTCAAACTATAATTTATTACATAATAACAATGAGAAGAAGATGCCATACCTATCAGAAAACATATGCATAACAGATCATAAAATAGACATACTGTATGTAATACCATACGCAATATAATTGCGTATGAAATATGATAGAATAAAGAAGAATAAAATGATATGAACAAACATAATAATTATAATAATAATCTTAAGACATTATTCAGATATTAAACTAGAGTATATTCATTTTGTTTTGTGGTGCCCCTCACAAAAACTACTGGATGTCTAGAGAATGTTTTACATAAGAGGAATTTTACATTTGGTGATGTTTGAGTCTTTTTTTAATTGAAACATTTTGGCTAGTAAAATGTTTTGGTTGAAACATTTTTCACTAGGTGGCACTAATCCATAAAATGGTAAGACGCTACAGTAGTTCTAATATAATTCCTCTCCAAAATTGTAAACAACACAACACATTTGATCACATATTATATTATCACATTAATATCATATTTTATTTTATCACATTTACTATCACATCAGTGTTTATTATTATAGTGACGATTGATGTGTAGATCTATCTTTAGATAGAATTACACATCAATGTGTGTGCTTGTGTGTATGTTTAGATTCCAAATCTTTACATTTGCAACAAAATAATGTTTATATGTCGATTAATAACACAACCGATTTTATAACAGGCCACTTTAAAAAAAAAAAAAGTCTGCAGGCTATTGGTACGAAAAAGTGAACGTTAAATTCTCCAGAAGAACTGTAACTGATTCTCTAAGACACTCAGTAAATGATCATTTACTTATTAAACTGCTAATTGAAAACACACCCTTTAGCTTATTACTGCACTTTATATTGCTTTGTTTTTGAAGGCATCTTCAGTTCACAGCATTTTTTTTTCCAAGCGTCTTTTTTCCCCAGAACTGTAGAGTAATTTTCTCACACATAAGTTTCACAGAGTGTTTTTGATAATCTGATACAGTCATTCAGGACAGCTTGTTGGGAACAATAGATCTTTTTGCAGCAAGAGCCAGCAGCCTTTATTATGATGTATATACAATGTGCTACAGTATGTTATGTAGCATGTCAGTTGTGGGTTTGTGATTAAGGAAATGTATATCATTTCTGTAAGGCTGCTTTGTGACAATGTTCCATTGAATCACTATATAAAAACAATATTACATATATATATATAACTGAATTGGATTTAATGGAACCAGTCTTGAGAAAGGAAGATCACTGGTTCAGTTCCCAGTTCTGCCAATTGTGATACGGCTGAGGTTCTTTTGGGCAGGGGCATGCTGCCGGTGTGCTGTTAAGGCAGGTCCGGGCATGTGTTCACTCCACTAGTGTGTGTATATATATATGCGTCACTGCACAGGTGGGTTAATTGCAGAGAACCAATTTTGCAAAGTGGCACACATAAATATATTTTTGCGTAACATTTGCATTTTCTTGATGGACAAGTAGTTTTGGAAATATAAAATCACTGTCTATTGAGCAACAGTTTCTGAATAAAAAAATAAAGAAGAGTAAATTTATGTCTAATATGAATGTAGGCCTAAGGATTTTGCACATTAAATGAATTATTTGGGGCAGTCGTAGGCTTGTGGTTAAAGAACCAGCCTTGTGACTGAAGGGTCCCTGGTTCAATTCCCAGTAACGCCAAGTCATGGCTGAAATGCTTTGGGCAAGGCACCTAACCCCTAGTTGCTCCCTGGGCGCTGTGCAGGGCTGTTCACCGCTCCGGGCACATGTGCTCACATGTTTTACTGCACGGATGGGTTAAATGTGGAGGACAAATTCCGCTGTGTGCAAGCATAGTGGCAAAAATGGATCACTTTCATTTAGTGCATGTATTAAATTAATATAAGAATATTAATTTAAGAAAATAAGAATATATGAACAGATTATTTTATAAAGTAAAAATATATTTGTAAAAACATTATGCAGAAAGCTGTGGGATGTATACAGTAGCTTTTATATTGCATTGTAGTTATATTGCTTTATGTTCGTTTCAATATAAGGCTTGAGATTTTAAGATTAAACAGTAGTTTATTTGATCATTTGAGTAGTTGAGGCATTTTTGTCTTTGGTTTTGTTATTACATTTGAAGAAAAGGTTTTTGTTTGCAATGACTGAGAGTAAAAATTCACCTGAGTGTATACTGAGAACTTGGTGTGTGTGTTTTTTCAATATCTTAAATTTTTAATTCGATAAATATCCACACTTTACCCTGAGCCTTATTGAAATTCTCAAGTGACATCACTGCAGGTGTGATCACCAGAGTCTACACAGAATGCAATGCTATGTGTCATACGGCATGTGTGTGAGTGTGTGAGGCTCCGTTGTGTGTGTTCATGCTAAGAAACTCCGCCCAATTGCACAGAAAGCCACGTGTATATATGCCTGTTTCCACGACAACGCCACAGCAGCGAGAGCGTGCGGTCCGGTTCCGTAATGCGATGTGAACCTCGCGTTCTGTCACGTTGCAGCTCACGTTAATCAGCTGCAGGCCCAACAGGTAAAACAGTGCACCTGTGACTATACTGCTGTACCAAACACAGGTGAAACACAGTGCTGTGCTGCACACACACACACACAAAAATACACAGAGAAAGAGGATATCAACTGCAATCTGTTTACAACACATCAACCCAATCCAATTAGCTTCAACTCCAAGCAATTTTTTAATTGTGTATGTGTGTACCTAAATTGGTTGTAAACCCCTGGGCAGTAAAATGGAGCAATGAATACACTCTGTCGTGGACACACACTCCTCAGCACTATGCTGATCCCATATAGTGATGTCATCAGAAAGAGGAGCAGCATCAACAGGAAGTGCTTATGATTGGATTGTCCTATACAGCAATTAATCCTAAGAAACATACACCCAAGAACAGTATTAAGCATGTTTTTAGCTTCTTACAAAACAATGTATAAGTGTGCGTTTGTGTGTATGTGTGTTTGAGACAGATTGTCCTGGTGTGTAAGTCCATGAACTCCTGTGGAACACACATGTCTCATCAACCTGCTCTTCTCAAATGTCTGCTGGGCGTCTGTGTGTGTTTGTGTCTGTGTGTGTGTGTGTCTGAAACCCACCATACACAGTGATGGTCCATACGTAACACACACTCCCCACAGATCCTGCAGTGCCCTGCCCTCTCGGGACGCACTAAACGACACATATTACACCACTTATTACCACTAGGACTCTCTGATTGGCTGAATCCATTACAGTACATGGAGTAAGGGGCAAGACAGTTGGGACTGATTGCTCGGACGAATCCAGGTCCACGTTTTGTGCGTGCAAGGGAAACGAGTGTCATAATCATCCCAGTTGTCACAGTAACCACCTGACAGTTACCCACATTCCCCCGGGGCAGAATCTCTGTGATGAACAGGAAGTACATGTAGGCGAGGGAAAAGAGGGCAAGAGTGAGGAAAAATAATGTACGTTTCTTTTTGCGGTGTGTGACGTAGTAGTACCAAAGTACCAAGACAGGAAGTGCAGTCAGGACTACAACTCCCAGAATGCAGTGGAGTGCGGCTACATGCAACAAAACAGGGAGTAGAACCATGGGAGGAAGAACGGAAAGATCCATGGTGATGGGAAGGAGGCGAGAGAGAGAGGATGGTTTCTCCCAGTCCAGACAGAGAAGTCTAAAACAAACAAAGTGATTTGTCAACAATGAGGATTAACCTGAAATTGTATGGGCAGATCTCTGCAGTAAATTTTGATCTCTGACCTTTCATACACATCATCAACTTCCTCACAGTCACAACAGCAAATCGGATCATCGGGTTCAGGAGGTTTAAAATGTTCATGTTTCATGTTTATCACACCAAACTACAAAGAGAGAGAGAGAGGGACACAGAAAAAGAGATATCTGAAAGGCATCTGATCGGAAAAAATATGGCTAATAATACATTTCTATCAATAAGGATATATATTATGCTAACATTATAGTAGAAGCTCATAATTTTAGGCATTAGACAAGTATATTATGGATTTATTTTCATACTGTTCTACACTGCATTCCAAATTATTATGCAAATGATATTTTTCTCTGATTGTCCTCAATGGTTGTGCAAATAACATTCGGTGTCACTTCTTTTTTCAAAAAAAATTATTATGCACAGAAGATTTAAAAAATATAATAGGTTGTAAACACCTGAAAATAGTGAGTTGTTTAATTTGAAGCATTAAGACATCACAGTTACTATTACTAAAGCTATTCCAATCAAAAATATTTTAACAGGCCAAGTTACATGTTAACATATGACCCCTTGTCTGATATCATCTCTTGTATCCATTGAACTTGTAAGTTTTTGTATAGCATGTCTTGATGTCAACTGCCTCTCACTCTCATCGATCGTTTGCTTGAGGATACTACAAATGTTCTCAGTAGGGTTGAGATCAAAGCACAACAATAAGTTTCCCTACTTTTATGCCCAAAACAGGCAATGAGACAGAGGTAATATTTGCAGCATGAGATGATTTTGCGATGGAAGGCACAGTTCTACTTTTTGTAACATGGAATAAACTGATCCGTCAGAAGATTTGCACACTAAATAGGCTTAGCAGCTCTCTCCCCATGATTCTGCCTAAAACATGACTCTGCAACCTCTTTTCTGAGGTCACAGACTTGTTAGGACATTGTGACCATCCACCATCCATTTATCTGGTTGATCCAATTTTCCATGGCACTCATCAATAAACATATAACCCCAATTCCACTGAAGTTGGGAAGTTGTATAACACATACATAAAAACAGAATATGATGATTTTCAAATCATTTTCAACCCATATTCAATTGAATACACTACAAAGACAAGATATTCAATGTTCAAACTGATAGACTTTATTGTTTTTTGCAAATATTCACTCATTTTAAATTTTCAAATTAAATTCCTGCAATACATTCCAAATGATTTGGAAACAGAAAATACCTGTTTGGAACATTCCACAGGTGAAAGGGTAATTGGAAACAGGTGAGTGTCATGATATAAATGAGTATAAAGAGAGCATCCCTAATAGGCTGAGGATAAGTTCACTACTTTGTGAACAACTGCGTGAGAAAATAGGAAAACAGTTTGAGAACAATGTTTCTCAATGTGTAATTGCAAGGAATTTAGAGATTTCATCATCTACACTCCATAATATCATTAAAAGCTTCACAGCGACAAGGCCGAAACTAACATTGCATGCATGTAACTTTCGATCTGTCAGCGCTGCGTTATAAACCGATGTTATTTTGTAATGGATATTTACCACATGGGTTCAAGGACACTACATAAAACATTTGACAGTAAGACTAGTTCATATCTCTGTGCATGTTAATGTTAATACTCTACCATGAAAAGCCATATATCAACAACAGATATCATTAGTATTTTATCAGTGCAATGTTTAAAAGCCAGTGCCCATGTTATTGCCCATGGCATAGGTAACTTGCACATCTGTGTAGGCATCATTAATGCTGACAGGTACATACAGGTTTGGAGCAACATATTCTGCAATACAACCAATGTTTCTTTTAGGGGGGTCCCTGCTTATTTCAGCAAGACAACACCAAGCCACATTCTGCACATGGTTACAACAGCATGGCTTCGTAGTAAAAGAGTGAGGCTAATAGACCTGCCGTCTGTTAAAAATGTGTGGCACATTATGAAGCGCAAAAAACGACTATGGAGACCCAAAACTGTTAAGCAGCTGAGGATGTACAAGAAAGGAAGTATGGGTAAGAATTCCACCTACAAAGCTTTAACAATTACAGTAGTTTCTAAATGCTTACTGAGTGTTGTTTAAAGTGAAGGTGATGTAACACAGTGGTAAACATGAACCTGTCTCAACTCTTTTGGAACGATGACGAGCACACTTGGGTTTTTTTGTGAAATATCATACCTTGCTCAAGGCATTGCATTATTTGATGCTTTTGTCTTGGAAATTATTTATTACAGGTTTCTGAAATTGATTACAGTGATCCAAAGAGTGCCCTGGGACACAATACAATTCATGAGATTCATTGAAAAATAACAATAATAATTTGGAACGCAATGTATATGCAAAAGTATAACTGCCTAACAGCCTGAGAATTTTAAACTATCTGTGGGCTGTCCAAAGATACAATTGTGGTGATGCAGTTTAAGGTTACAGGTTTGTGATTTTATCAAAAACGAAGGTTGAGCTCAGATCCAGGATGTAGCCATGCAAGCCGGCTTTCAGTAAACAACCTACCTGCATTTACCTGACAGTACCTGACTACATTTGTCTGTACATTCGCTTTTGTTCTGATGGATCGATCAGACAATGACACTGTTTGTGTCACTAGTGGTGGAGCAAAGAGGTGTTCTGTACTATGAATGATGTATAATACCTGGTTATCTAGTGGGTGGTTCTGACCCCCC
>JAOUQV010000025.1:103899-114247 GCA_028565295.1 Aspidoras spilotus | reverse complement strand
TGAGACCAGCCTTGTTGTATGGTTTGGAGACAGTGGCACTGACTAAGAGACAGGAAGCAGAGCTGAAGGTGGCAGAGTTTAGGATGTTGACAGTGTAGCTCTTATGATAGGTAAAAGCACTCCAGTACGGCTCAGCTACACTCAGAATTCATTGAAACAATTGAGATTCAGAATTGCGGTTGATGGCTGTTATTTTTGCACTGTTTAACTTTCAGGCGTTGTAGCAGTAAGTTTTAAACTAAAAATAATGTTTAACCTAAATGTATTGTTTGATTTCTTCTTCTTCTTCTTTTTAATGCAGGTTGGCTACTAACATTTACCGCCATCATCTGTACTGGAGTATGGTATCAGGGGTTTGAATATTTTTGGGTCGTAGCACATAAGTGCTTGGAACCCTATTATAATTATTCTGCTTTTTGTTATAATATTAAATTATTTTCACTTGCCCTGTGTCTTTTAAAAATGACAAAAGAAACTTAAAATATATATATTTATACCTGTTTTTTAAGATTTGTATTACATTTTGACTATTATTTTGATTCTATGGTGTTGGTACCTAAGGAACCTGTTTTTAAACTATTGAACATGTACCATTTACGTGTTTCCTAATTAATGCCAGCGTGCTATTAGATCCTGTATCTGCCAAATCTGATTTTCAATTATATCTCTTCTTGCTTTCCTCTGCTGGTTTTCCTGCCTCATTTGTTTAACTGTATAGAAAAACGAACCCCACTTTGATACTGCTGAGGTACTCCTTTACTTTTAATCCAGTATTCCAATCTGTCATTTATGTATTTTATATTTTACATATTTTCCAATCTGTCATTTATGTATTCTATATTTTTCATATATATTTTTTCAAAGCCAGAAGTCAAAGTCAAAGCTATAATTATTTAGATTTTATTTGGAATTATTTCTTATTGGAATTATTATTTATTCTTTCCATGCATTTGGGATGTGTCCCTCTGCACATATGCTGTTATACAGATTTATTATTACACCCTTTCCCTTGTCACTTTTCCAGCATACAATAACAAATATTTTTTTCCTTGGAGCTGATTTCCCTAATTTCATGAATGAATAGTTTAGTTCATCTACTGAGATTTTATCCATTTACAGAAGTTGGTATTTTTCAGATTTCTTGCTCTTTTCTCTTCCTTCAAGGTTTTTGTATTGTTTACCTTAACTAATGTCTTTGCTATTGTTTCAGCTTTTTCCTTATAAGTGGTAATATTTTCTTTATTTGTTTATACTGGAAATTCATATTCCCTACCATTCCCTTTTCATTTTTAAACCTCATTCCATAACATTTCTACTAATATTATTCTACCTATTGAATCACAGAATTTCTGATTTAATTATTTTAATCGTTGAATTTTTTCTCGTTGTCTGTGCCGAACAATTAATGTTTTCTGGCATAAGCAGTGCAATATTGTTTGATTAAATATGCTTATCGCTGCACTGTAACCTCCCTGTCATGAAATGGCGCTGTAAGCAAAGCGTTTGGTCCATGATTAGCCGCAGAGTAGCGCTAGCGGACATCCGGGGAATCTGTATATCCGGGACTTTTCCCTTTTTGTAAGGAGACTGTGGGTGGCGGGATTTTACTGAATTGTTGTTCGGTAAAAAATGTTATTTAAAAACATGAAAATTTATGTTTTTGTGAATTTTTAATGTTGAAGTAAATTAAGATATTTGGACACATTTCTGACGCGCTAGTCAACGCTAATCTTAATAAGCGCCATGAGTATTTTAGGTAGATAGCTTGATTGTACTAGTCGATCGATTATGCTAGTTAGCATGATTTGATTAGCAAACGATAAAAGTTTATCACTATACTCAAATATATAAATCTGTAGATATTTATACATGTGCTTTCATTTGGTAAAGTCCAATTAGCTGAAAATTGCTGGCTTTACGTTTGCGCCACCTAGGGGATAAATGATAATTTATATACTGGGATGTGCTCTACAGATTAAATGGTTTAAAAATGCGTTTACACAGTTTTCTGTGCATATTTGCTATAAACTGCCGATGTTATGTACTTTATTAATTATTACATAAACAGCTGGTGTAAGTGCAGATCAAATCCAAGCACCATTTGTATTTGTGGAGTAACGCTAATTTAGCATCTTGTTCCTTTGTGTTTAGTGCGATTCGTAGCTACATGGCAGACAGTGATGATGAGTACGATCGCCGGCGCAGGGACAAATTTCGCCGGGAGAGGAGCGACTACGACCGCTCTCGAGAGCGAGAAGAACGACGTAGGGACGACTGGAGTGATCGGTGAGCACCGGGGAATCAACACTGCCTTGTTTAATATGTAGCCGTAATCTTCACACACATGTCAAAATTATATGATAAAAAAAATAATAAACTGTACTAAAATAATATACCTACTGTGTTTATGGAAAGTCTTAAAGAATCCACTTCTGTAATTGGCTTGTTGGGTTTGTGTTTGTGCCTTGTTTTTATTTATCTTTGTGTTGTTTTTGGTGAACTGGCGGCCATCGGCCAGGGAATGGGACCGTGGGAGGGAGCGGCGAAGCCGTGGCGAGTACAGAGAGTACGAGAGAGGACGGAGAGAGAGATTCTCACCACCTCGACATGACATGAGCCCGCAGCAGAAACGCATGAGGAGGGACTGGTACTATGTTTACACACAACATTTATATTAAAAAAAAAGTATAACATACATAATCAAACCGTCTTTACACAGTGTTATTTTTCTCCTCAGGGATGATCATGGAGGTGATCCATATCATGGTGGTTATGAACTTGGTTATGGAGGCAGTGGAGGACCCAGTTACATTCCCCCACAACCCTGGGGTCACCCTGACATCCACCTCATGCCCCCACACCATGCTATACCTATCCAGGCCAGGTCAGAATAACATCATAATACTTCTGTATAAATAATAATAATCTCAAGAAGTGATTAGTTTCTATGCACCACTTCAAAAGTAAATTGATATGAAAAGTGGCAAGCTTTATTTTATCTTTGAAGAATGAATTATCTCTACAATATTTGTTAAAAGTATATGGTATTTCTACATTACTTTTTAAGTGAAAACGGTTGATTTTGGGCATCTTTCCGTCTGCATAGCGTTTGTAATCCTTTAATGGCATCAGCCTTTCTAACATGGATGTCTTCAGCCATTATGTTATCAAAGTGTGTGTGATCTGCGTTAGTAATTATGCAAATTATATTTTACTCAGATCTTCCTAAATGATGATTCAGATGACTGTCAATATAATTTAAGTCATCAACCTTTAGAGTACAGATCGAATTTTATTAAACAAACATCCCAGAAAAACTGTATTAAAATTCACTGTTGTACATTATTATGCACAACAGTTTCAAAATATTTTATAGTTTGTAAATACTTGAAAATGGTTATTTGTTGAATTTGCTGCAATAAGATGTCACATTTACTGTTAAAAAAGCTATTTAAATTGTCACGTTTGCATAGTACCCCTTGTTCGATATCACCTTCACAATCATTGTATCTATGTTTTTTGGGGAGTTTCTGCTTGAATTTCTTTGCAGTGTTTAGTATAGTGTCCCGGTTCTGCTGTCTTGATGTGAACTGCCAAACCCTGATTTGTATATAACTGGTTTTATTTCCTAGGTTGGGGAACATCCATGATCTGGACCTAGGTCCTCCTCCACCTGTGATGAAGACATTTAAAGAGTTCCTTTTGTCTCTGGATGACTCTGTGGATGAGACTGAGTCGGTCAAACGTTACAATGAGTACAAGATTGACTTCAGACGCCAGCAGATGCAGGAGTTTTTTCTTTCTCATAAAGGAGAAGAGTGGTACGACACTGAGTCACTTATTCTCTCTCTCTATTATACTTTAATAATGCATGTGGGTCAATAGCCCAGGGGAATGTGCTAAGTGAGTGGATAAAATAATGCAGGAGGAAATAAACAGTTCTTCTGTATAAATGATTCAGTGAAAGATTGGATTTATTACAAAATTATATAGAGCCTGTATTTGTCATGCCTTTTTGGGATGGTTTTAGGTCTGTCTAGACAGAAATTTTGCTTTTTTGTGAAAGATCTCTGGCAATTATAACAAGTTTAGTCTTATTCTACAGAAACCATAATGTATTGATGCATCAGTACCAATCGGTTCTGACCAATCAGAATATAGAGGACAGAAGCAGTAATATATAAGCATAACCAGAGAGAAACTAACACCATCCCATCCAGGGCAATGATTGTGTGTGGCGCTCTTATTGTTCTTCATAATATTATAATTATTTGTATGAATATTACTACATCATTGTTGCCAATATTTGTCTGCATTTGTTCAAATATTGCCCGTATTTGCACACTAACATGTCTGGCCTGTTTGGGGAATTTTCTGCTTGTGTATATAGTTTTTGGATACCCCGCATATTTGGTAATGAGAAAAATGTGAAATAATATGTGGAAGAACCATTTCTCTTGCAAAAAGCACATAACTAGTAACTTCAGTTTCTGCAGAAACTGCAAATGTGTTCCTAATCCACTTCATTGGTGTATAATTTCGTCATGCTTGAGTGTTCCTGTGCTTCCCTAACAAAGCATTACATTCCCTAACACCAGAGCGTTGTTGTGCTACAATAGCAATAAATTCTGTCGCATTTGAGGTTTAGTGCACATTCCTAATACACGTGAGTGTTTCTTTCTATTCACCCTTTAAAATTATTCCAATTTGTAATTTGGGATCAGGTTAGTGAATTCGTCCATTTTAGATCATTGTATTAAAATGTATGTATATATTGCGTGGTTAAGGAAGCGGTTAAATGAAATACTCATATTATTAGGCATGCGCACAACGCTATTGTAGTTTCCATAGGTACGGCACTTTCTAGTTATGATTGTTGATTAATTTGACAAACCCTTGCCTCCACAGGATTATTTTATTTCCTTAAGCACATTTACTGTATTTATTTTTCTTTTCTACAATTAACAACAGGATTTCTTCCTTTCTTCCACGACAAGGTTTTTGAGAAGACGAGTGCGGGTGTGTATGGGAACAGCGCAGGAGGCCGTGTTAGAGAGTCAGGGTTTGCACTGCGCACAATGCAGCTGCTTTAGAAACAAAGTCTTAAGAGTTTAGTCAGTCAGTCCAACCGCCACACAAACCTTTTGACATTGCACCTCGTGTTTTTTTTTTTTTATGCGGCAAAGAAACCGTGTGTGTTTTTTCACATATATACACGCACACCCGAAGAGGCGGGTGTGGTTAAACTGCCAGTTAAACCTGCAGGTAAATGTATAGAAAGAAATGTTTCAACAAAAAAGCAAATGCAATACAGATGTGATGAGCATGTTCTGTTTTAGTATTTCTTCCTGTAGCTTTGGTGAGTGAAATGTTTACTTATTTATATACACAGAGGGAGGGGGTTATGTAAAAGGAAGTAATGTGTATATGATACATTATTTTGTTTTTAATATAAAAAAGAAATAATATTTTAATTCTGTTCTGATAAAGAGTACAGAGAATCCAGCTTACTGGCCCCTTTTCTCTCTCCTCACACTCTCTTTTTCCTTTCTATCTATGTTTCTCTCTTTCTGTCATTTACTCTCCCTAGGTTTCGTGCGAAGTATCACCCAGATGAGTCAGGGAAGAGGAAGGCTGAAGCTCATGCGGCTCTACAGAATCGTCTTGGTGCATTTCAGTATTTAACAGAGAATGGCTGGTTTGATAATCTTTCTATGGACATCGATCGAGCACCACAGATCTTAAAGGTCCTCGATGCAGGTGAATAAAAACGCTTTATATGATTCATGGTTATGAGCAACGGAGAGTCTTTCTAGTAAAGATTTTCATAGTAATTTCACTCACATGTGCAGAAGTGAATAGGCTTAGTTAGAATGTGTAATTTAATAGTTTGGTAGTGTACTTATAATGGAAACTGTACAACAGCACTCAATTTAAATTAAGCTTTTTGTTTATTAAAGTATTACCCCTTGCTCAGAATTTCTTTATGACTTGGAGATGTTGTTGTTCAGCGGTGATAAAGATGGAGGGAGGGACAGAGAATGACCTGCATATCCTGGAGCAGCCACTAGAGGAAGAGGAGGAGAAAGAGAGAGACACATCTGGAGGACCTGTGTCTGAAAACCGCAGACGTGACGAAAACAGAGGCGCAGAAAGCGAACGCAAAGCTTCTGTTGAGACGATGGACAATAAAGAGGTATGTTTGCTCACTTACATACTTGTCTGTCATCTCATCTTTATTTCTTATCTTCTGTTACTCATCACATTTTTTCATGAGTCAAATAATACACAATGATTCTGAAAATTAACCTTTATTGCATTCTAATGTGTGTTAAATGACTAATAATTGACACCATATAAGCCTTTATCTCTGACCAATAGGATGATAGCATGCTGGAATGAAAGTTTATGATGGTGTGGATAAATTGTTTGATAATGATAAGTTTAAATATGGGTGTGTGTGCAGGGTGAGGGTGGTGGAGATGTTGGAATGAAGGCAAGAGATGCTGAAGGAGAGGAAGACAAACCTGATAAAAAGGTTTCAGCTGAGGAGATTTCCGAGCCAAAAAAGGTGTGTGCGTGCATGAGAGGAGAAAAACTATATTGTTTTTGTAGTTAGTGTGTATATATGCATACAAAATGTGTATATGTACATAATATAACATGGTAGAAAATATTCATGATTAGGTGTGTGACAAGAATCAAATGCCATTTTGATTTCTTTTCTTGAGCCCAAATTTAGCTATGACTAGAGTGGGGTTTGAACCTGCAATCTCTTCGTCTTTAATCCTCTAGCCTATCCTATTTAGCCACGGCTGACCCGAAAAAAAAAAAATGACGTGTAATTGACTCTTAATTACGGATTCAAATATCAGGGTGGATATGAAATGGTAAAGTCATACCTTCTGAAATTCAGAATATAATTGGCTGCTCAGCTAAAATAGTAGTAGGAAAATAAATTCTACTATATAGAGTATAAGAATAAGAAGAATAGCCAAGAAGCATTCAGTTATTCTGGGAAATCAAAGATGATCTTTAGTAAACCTATACATACTGAAACAGACAGAAGATGCCTTTGAACACTAAATATTTGCAAGAAACCCTTGTATAGTACTGAAGTTTGGGAATTTAATGTGCAGTGTTCTAGTGCCTTTGTCTATATAGAAATAGCAACATTTCTGAGGGTTAAGCTTTTTTTCTGTCATTTTATACACTTTCTTTTAAAAGAAACTGTATGTATATACAAATGTGTGTGTGTGTGTATATTTATATATACATACACACAATTACATACAGTTGTGACCATAAGTTTACACACCCTGCCAATATTTGTAATTCTTTGGCCATCTTTCAGAGAATATAAATAATACAAAACCTGTTCTTTTAATTATGGTTAGTGTTTTGGTGAAGCCATTTATTAGAAAACAATTGTTTGCCATTTTAAAATCATAATGACAACAGAAACTACCCAAATTACCCTGATTAAAAGTTTACATACCCTGAAATTTTTGGCATTATAACATTACACACACATTGACACAGGTTTAAATAACTTCTATAAGTAACCATCCTCAGCTGTGATATATTTGCTTGTAATTTGTGTGTATAAAATGTCAGTGAGTTTATGGGCTCCTGACAGACCCCTGCATGTTTCAGCCAGTATTGACTCTTATTGTGGAGTCTTTTTGATCATTTGAGCAAAAACATCCATGTAGTGTCCTGCTACAAATTATTTTGCAGGGCTCTGCCAGTTCTCCTGTTCCTCTTTGCACAAAGGAGGAGGTAGCATTACTGTTGCTAGGTTGTTTCCTTCTTATGCCCCCCACATCTCCTGATGTGCATTGGCCTGTCTCCTGGTATCTCCTCCATGCTCATAGGCTGCTGCTGACAGACACAGCAAACCTTCTTGCCACAGTTACATAGTGTTGTGCTTATGTTCCCTTTTTGAGGTGTAGTGTGGTGTGATTGAGAGACACAGACTGACCAAATCCTTCATTTACCATGCTGTCCACATGTATGTATGTGTGTTTGTAGTTGAGTAAGAAGAGGAAGAGAAAGCACAGCGGCGATAGCGAGGACGAGGCAAGTGCCTCGGAAAGTGAGTCAGATTCTGAATCTGACTCGAACTCTCACTGCTCCGAGAAACCTGCGAAGAGGGAAGGAGATGCAGAGGTAGAGGGAGGTGGAGACGCAGAAGTAGATGGACAAAATGAAGAAGGAGAAGAAAAGGAGGATGAAGAGGAAGAGGAGGGTGAAGGTCGGTTGCAAGTTGTTGTTTACTGCTACTGTTTGAGTCCTGAACACAGCTGAAGTGTGTGTGTGTGTGTAGCTGATGTGAAAGGGCGAAAGGAAGAGAAGCAGAGGGAGAAAGAGAAGGAGGAGAAGAAAGTAAAGGACGATCAGCCTCCTAAACCTCGACCACTGCACATGACCTGCTCCCTGTTCATGAGGAGCATTGCACCCTCCATATGTAAAGCAGAGATCATCGCTGTAAGTTCTCATTTAACCACAACCGCTCGTTCAGTCACTGCATTTAGCAGTTTCATCAAATATATACTGTATTAATGTGTAATGTGTCTTTCAGAGAACATTTTTTATTGTCATAGAAAAAAAAATAACTGTTGGTGATAACTGTGTGTGTATCCACAGCTGTGTCGCCGTTATCCTGGTTTTATGCGTGTGTGTTTGTCTGAACCTCAACCAGAGCGCAGGTAAGAGAAATATGTGTGGTGATGCTCTGTTTCTTACGCAATGATGGCATAATTTATTTTAAAAATGATTATTGTGTTAGGTTTTTCAGACGTTGCTGGGTTACCTTTGCCCGAGGTGTAAACATCAAAGAGATCTGCTGGAACCTACAGAACATACGTGTGAGTGATTACACACCAGTGTCTACAGTTATCTAGTTTTATTTTACTTTTTGTGTAAAAGCACAATACCCAAGCAACAACAGATGCCATTTCTATGCTTATGTAGCCACCCCCTTTCTCATGTAGTTATAACTGTAGAAATGTCTTCCCATGTTTCATTTACACATAAATTACCTTTCTAAATATCCTTGTTTTTGTAAGAAATTAAATCAGTTTGAGTTGGCCCCTGTTCTTTCCTCGTTTTATGATGTCATTTTTCGTGTGTGTGTAGTTGCGTGACTGTGAGTTAGCTCCAGGAGTGAATCGGGATTTGGCCCGCCGTGTGAGGAACATTAACGGAATCACACAGCATAAACAGATTCTCAGAAATGACATCAAAATGGCGGCTAAACTCATACATGCCCTGGACGACAGGGAGGGGCTGTGGGTCCATGAAGATGCAAACACTGCTGAGGTCAGTCAAAAATAAACTTCACTGGAATTGGGGTTGTGTGTATGGAAAAAGTTTGGTCACCCCTGATAATTTCCATGATTTTCCTTTATAAATTATTGGTTGTTGGGATAATCAGTTTTATTTAAATACATCATGTATCAGAAGAGCACGGTGATTTGAGAAGTGAAATAACGTTTATAGGATTTACATAAAACATGCAATAATTATTTTTAAAAACATTTTTTAAATTAGGCAGGAGCATAAATTTGAGCACCCAAACAGACAAATTACATCAATATTTGATAGAGCCTCCTTTTGCAGAAATAACAGTCTCTAAAAATTTTCTACAGCTTCCAATGAGAGTCTAGATTCTGGTTGATGGTATTTTTGGACTATTCTTCTTTACAGAACATCTCCAGTTCAGTCAGGTTTGATAGTTTCCAAACGCGGACACCTGCTTTAAATCGCACCACAGATTTTTAGTTATGTTCAGGTCTGGGAACTGAGCTGGACATTCCAGAATGTTATTCTTGTTCCTCTGCATGAAGGCCTTAGTAGATTTTAAGCAGTGTTTCGTGTCTTGTTGAAGTATCCAGCCCTGGCGCAACTTTGTCGCTGATTTGTGAACATTGTTCTTAAGAATCTGCTGATATTGACTGGAATCAATTTGGCCTTCAACTTTAACAATATTCATGCACTAGCCACACAGCATTATGGAACCACCACAAATTCTTACTGGAATGCTGTGTTCTTTTTACACTAAGTGTACTACCCCATATGTCCAAATAACTCAATTTTAGTTTCATCAGTCAACAGCACCATATTTCAAAATGAAACTTGCTTGTCCATATGTGCTGTAGCATACCTCATGCATCTCTGTTTCTGGCATGTGCACAGAAAAGGCTTTTTTTCTGCATTACTCTCCCATACAGGCTCTTGTGCAAACTGCACTCAGTAGTTAATAGTGCACAGTGGGGCAGTCGTAGGCTTGTGGTTAAGGAACCGGCCTTGCGACCGGAAGGTCCCTGGTTCGATTCCAAGTAGC
>JAOUQV010000025.1:92945-103799 GCA_028565295.1 Aspidoras spilotus | reverse complement strand
TCCAATTTAGCCATGAAACCTCCCACACTAAAATGACAGGTGTTTCGGTTTTATTGTCTAACCCCTGAATATGCAAGCTCTGCTCCCCATTTAGTACTGGCTAATACTTTTCGTATTTATAATTTCTTGAGGCATTTTTCTATTAGTGCTTTTATGTGAAGGATGAATGTCAATCTTTTATCCAGTATTAGGGTCAAATACTGGGTGGTTTCCGTTATTTTTATGAATTCTCCATCTAAGAACGGCTTCAGTCGAGGTGTAAATTTCGATTCTGGCAGAAGTGAATGCATGTAGTTTTGCCTTTGGACCCATTTGTGGTTAGCCAATTGTGTATTTTGTTGATGGATTAAAAAAATTGGAGCACTTGCTCTATTATTTTAATGTCCTTAAATACTTAAATACATAGGTCATCTACATATAGGCTGGAGAAAATGTTTGATGGTATTTCATTTGTGATTCTGCTGAGTATGAGGTTTAATAAGGTTACCGATAAAATGCATCCCTGTAGGGACACCTGTGTCTTGGATGTAATCTTTAGAAAGTGTATTGTTGACCCGGACTCAATGTTCTGTCTTTCAGAAAGTTACTTATGAAGATTAGGAGTCTACTTTTAAGACCTATTTGGTAAAGGTCTTGCAAAATTCCATATATCCAAGTGGGCCTTTTTAAGGCCGAAAAAGATTACAACAGCGTGTTCTTTGCTTCTAGTATAATTAGATTATCAATAAATTTTTTTTCTATATACCAGACAAGGCGGTTGTTGACCATCCTCTCCAGTGTCTTACAGATGCAGCTTGTTAGGGCTATAGGGATTTTTCCCAGATTTGGGGATAGGAATTACTGTGGCTTTCTTCCATTCTACAGGTATGTTTCCTGATTTCCATATATTATTATATATTTTAAGAAGTTTTGCTCATTTTAATAGGAGGAATTTTTCTGCATTTTACTGTATGTAAGATAAAGAAATTGATGACATGTTGATGTGTTATGGGATTTCTGGAGGGAGTGGCGTAGCTCATCTGTTGTGAAAATCTGGTTGTACAGTTCTTTGTTATCCGTTGTGAAATCTATTTTGTTTTTTCTCGTTGAATCTGGAAACTTTGAAATTCTGTGTTATTGTAGGAAGAAATATTTTCGAAAGTTTTTGCCAGTATTTCAGAAATTTCACTCTCCTTTTCCGCTGTTCCTTCTTTACTTTTTAAGTACTGGATTTCTGGCTGGGTGTTCCGGTTCTCCATTTTCCGAATGATTTTCCATTTAGTTAGTTAGCATGTTTGTATTAATGTTGGTTATAAAGAAGTTCCAAATCTGTCTTTTTGCTGTTTTTATTGTTCTTCTGACTTTTAGTATGGTAGTTCTTAGGCTATTTAGGTTTTCTGTTGTTGACCCTTTGAGTCTTTATTGCTTGTCTGCATTCTTCATTGAACCAGGGGTTTCTTTTTTTTGGGTCTTGGGTATGGTTTCCTCCATAATTTCAGTAAAGGTCTTCATGAACCATTTTATGTGGTCTTTATTTCTTGGTATTGTCTTCAATATCTGTTTGTAGAGGTTTTGGAATGCCGGCCAGTCAGCCCTGTTAAGTCTCAATCTTTGTGGAGTGGCTATTATTTGGGATCGGTCTGGGCTTACGAGGGTAGAAAAATGGTCACTGCTGCAGAGGTCATGCCATATTAGGTCAATAATTGTGTATGTCCTGTGGCCTGGGTGTAGATATGTTCATTAAGAGGTTGTTTGCATTCATAAATTCTTCCATCGTTTTTCCTTTGTTGTTAGTATTTTGGCCGCCCCATATTTTGTTGTAGCTGTTGAAATCTCCTAATATAATGTACGATGCTGGTAATTGTTCAGATCGGGTCATTTTAAATTAGTGGTTGGAGGAAAGTATTGGAGCATATAGTGATATTCTTATGTATGACATTCGACGTTCTAAATGCAGTCGCTTGTTAGTGGGTGTTAAAGAAGAACATGGCTATAGGGAATGTTTCTCTTTATGTATATTGTTTTTCCCCACATTGGTCCTGGTTTTTAATACATGGCTAAGTCTTTTAGAAGTAGGGTGTAGTTTGGTAGTGTTTGAGTTTCTTAGAGGCAGATTACTGCTAGGTTAATAAGGAGTAAAAGTCGCTGAAGTTTGTTGTAATTGGCCATAAGGCCTCGGCAGTTCCGTTGTAATATAGTGTTTGTCATTTGGATTTTGGTGTTTTTAAACGAGGTTTACTTCTGTTTTTTAGGGATATGCTACGGTGTCTAGTACGTCCCTCGTCTCTCATCTCTACATCCTTTATTGTCTCCGTTTGTTCAGTGATCTGTTCTGAGGCATCCTGGCAGTTGGGGGCAATCAATTTTTTGTGTTTTGTCTTTTTTGTTGCCCAGTGCTTCCTGGGGTTTGTTAGTGCTGGGGTCCACTGAGTGGCTATACTGGAGCTCTAGGATTTGTTGGTGCCAGAGGGCAGCTATTGGGTCATGCCGGTGCTTTGCATGTGCACACTTTTAGATTTTTTGGGGCTGGATCTTTTGTAGGACTGATTATTTTGGGCTTGTCATTGTTGAGCCAGATGTAGTCAGTTTGACAGCTGCCTGTTTTTATTGTTTTTATCATATCCGCAAACATTTTTGGGGGTTTGATGTTTGGGAGGTTTAGGGCCTGTTTTTTTGCTCCAGCATAGCTGACCTTTTGGATATGTTTAATTTTCTAAATTTATTTCTTCTTCAGCCAGATTGAAGTTTTTGTCCGAGGCTGCATGTGGCCCTCCTGCACTTTGGGGTTTTGTCACATGGTGATTCATGACCCTCTTCCCCACACTGTGGTACTTCTACATCCAGCTGATCCGTGTCCAAATTTCTAACATCTGGTTGGGTTTGGAATGTCTCCATCCTCCCTCTGGTAGCCTATTAGCCTATCTACATCCACCCTCTGGTAGCCTCTTCTTCATCCTTTGTTTTTGGGGGTGTTTGGGATTTATAGTTGGAGGTCTTTATTTTCATTATCCATATTCCCCACCCACCTTAGAATCCCAATCAGGGGAACACATAGGTGTGGACTTCCAGCGACACTGGGTGTTCTTAGCGTTCGATTGACCCTCAGCCAGCGCCTTCTAGGGATTTCACAGAGGATACAACCTAGGGCATGTCCTGACCAGCCGACTAATTGGAGCAGGCCTATCCAACCTCCTGTCTGTGCAACGTTGGGGCCAAAGTGTTGTGTTGGGAGCCACAGCTGACACTCCCCTCAAACACCAGGATCCCTTTCTTCGCAAACACGGGTCGCGCTTCACGGCAGACAAAGAGCCTTACTTGCTCGCCTTTTACGAGCAGCCAGGGGGACTGAGGACCTATTCTGTGATTTGAGCTCATCATCGTTCGGTAAGTCTTAACCACAGAGCTACCACACACAGAGTTTTATAATTCCTGCATTAACAAAACTGCTTTAAATAAATATTATTATTAATGTCTTGCCTTCAGTCCTGAAGATGTGTGTGAAGGTTTTGTAAAAACCAGCCTGACTCTGTGTCATAGACATCACCTGAATCCTTGACTTCACACAGTCCATGGGATAAATAATCAACCAAAGACTAGCTCCGCCCACCCCACCACTCAACATGGTGGGGATTACTCCTACACACAAACAAACATGCACACAATTGTGTTAATTGGTGAAAATTTTAGGAACACTGGGCTGAAGGTGTGTGTATTTGTGTACCGATATCGTCTTTACTGCACTGCAGGTGTTTGGAAAAGACAGAGCGACAGAGTTCATATGATCCAAAGAAACAGAAATATCCCGGAACCTCTCTGGCAATAGTTGGAGTGAGACCCTGAAAAAACCCAGAGGCACCTTCAGCCTTCATGATGGACTTCATTACTGACCACAGCGAGCTAAACAAAGAGAGAGTGCAAGAGAGTGAAAGAGAAAGATAGAGAGACCCACCACAGGTAACCAACCAGTTAAGGTGTACATTGAGAACAGAGGTATGTGGTAAATATGTAATAAGTACATGCCCTTTTTAAAGGTAACTCATTACTTGCTGTGTGTCAAACTATAAGATCAAGATTAATGATTACACACTTTACAGATTGCTTTGAAGGTTAAACAAGTAGTGTTACAAAAAAGATCATTGGTATATAAATATGTCATTATGTAATTATTAAATTCAATTAAATTCCATTTCATTTTTTACAATAGAACATTGTCTCAAAGCATCTTTACAAAAATTGAATACAGGATATAATCATAAAGTTACTTACTGATTTAACTATTTTTTATCTGTTTTCTATCTATTGATTGAACTATTTATTTTTATTTAACACTAAGGAGCAAGCCAGACGGCAATTCAACAGATACAATCGTATTATATAAAATGTTGTTTAGAGAGAAAAGAGATGTCAGTGGAGATACTGCAGACAGGAATATAAAAAAATTAAATAAAGAGAAATAAATTGACAAAGAAAATAAAGAAGAAAAGAACGAAATAGTTTAAGTGTGTGTACTTGTGAGCAGATTTGATCTTCCCAGAGTTGGTCATCTCATTCATCACCTGCAGTCTGCACTTCACTAACTCCGCAGGACACAAGACAAAGGAGGAGAAGAAGGAGGCAATGGAGCCAGCACATGCCTTCTGTACATCACTGGAAAGAGACAGCAATCTGTGTAATCTCTTTATTCACGCATCATTTAAATGTTTAAAACATTAAAAGAGAGAAGCAGGACATATACACAACAAGGCACTATGTAGGGATTTAATCGCCTCTATCTTTTTTTTTTTTATATCTTAGTTCATCATCAACCCGAATTCCTGGCTCACCTGAGGGCAGAATTTTTGTCCAGGCCACATCCTCGCCTTACCATCTCCTGGCAGAAGCCATAGCACATGAATAGCACAGCGTTCTCACCCATGTTGGCCATCAGAGCAGGTGTGGTCCCCTGGTACAGACCCCTGATACCCACCTGCCTATAGGTTGAGACCAGACAGTGCAGAAACCCGCGATAGAGTGATGGAAATGTCTGCATCTTCACCTTTACCGTGTCCAGTGACTGGCCACTAAACACACACATCATCCCTCCTGGACACAGAGAGAGAGAGAGAATGAGTCAATAATGTATCTGACTCACGAATCTAAATCATGAAACTCATGAATTTGATTCGTGAGTCACATTCTTGTATACAGGTCCAGGTTTTCAGGAGTTTGAGGGCAGTTACATTCATACCTATGGCACCAGCGGACAGGTCTATAGCAGCCTGTAAAGCAGGGTGAGAGGTCATCGCCATGGCGACCAGGAATCCCTGCAGCCAATCAGCCTTCTGTATTTTATAGAGCTGAAATGGAGACAGACAGCCAAGAAAATCTTTAAATAAGAATTTTTTTAAAGCTTTTTACATTTTTTATTAACAGTTTTTAATTTTTCTGATTACATTTTCTTTTTATATGTTTTATTTTACTATTCCATTACAGTGATAAAATCAGAAACTTTGAACTAAATAAAAAATACATAGAATACTGAATCTATTATGGATTTGTGTACAAGACATTAATTCATTCATTAATTGTCTTCCAAAAGATCCATAAACAAAACATATACAATATACTGTATTTAGAATAACTGCTGCCAGGGAATAAACAAAAGATAAAAAAGAAGCCTGCAATATTTTGAAAGCCACTTTAAAAGTTGAATGTATTATTATTATTATTTCTCATTTTTTTCACGATAACAATGATGAACAATCCTAAACTACACAGCATAGAGTGTCTAGCTGTAACATAATGCATAGGGTCCTTGTTTTCACATTTGTATACATGAATATCTATAACCAAAATAGATTTGAAGCTCAACACAATTCTTATAGATGAAATGTCAAGAAGTGAAGTATTAGAAGGTAGAGAGCTTAGTTTAATGCTGATAGTAAAATTATTAACATGTCTACTAATATTTCTTCTGATTAAACTTTTGCATTATAACCTAATATACTTATATACATACATATAGAAGGTGGGCCATTTATAGATACAGACAGTATGTATCAATATAAATGGCCCACCCTGTATATTGACTCACATATGGGGTAATTCATAGGGTTTAATATGACATTGTTCCACCATTTGCAGCTAGAATAGCTTCAACTCTTCTGGGAAGGCTGTCCATGAGGTTTATTGCATTTGTGAGGTCACACACTAATTTTGGACAAGAAGGCCTGACTCTGAGTCTCCGCTCTAATTCATCCCAAAGATGTTCTATTGGGTTAAGGTCAGGACTCTGTGCAGGCCAGTCAAGTTTATCCACAGTATTCTCTGTCTTCCATGTCTTTATGGATCTTGCTTTGTGTATTGGTGCGCAGTTATTTAGGACGTTATCTAGGATAAAACGTTTCTGTAAAGCTGCTTCGGGACAATGTCCATTGTTAAAAAGCGCTTTATAAATAAAATTTTATTTGATTGTAATAAACTTTACTTCGACTTGTGTGAAAATCACAAGATGATTTAGGTCATATTTATGCAGAAACATAGAAAATTCATAAGTGTTTACAAACTTTAAACAACACTGTATACATACGTCAATGTTTAGCATCTCCAATTAACATAGCGTGCATGTCTTTAGACTACAGGAGGAAATGGGGTACCCGGAATAAACCCACACGAACACGGACAGAACATGCAAACTCAACACGACCCGTCTTGCTGTGAGAAAACAGCACTATTAAATACGTACCCCGAAATGACTCCTTGACTATATAATGTACCGTTTCATATAGCATATGTAAATTTATGCAAATGAGCACACAATAATGCACACGTACAGCAACAATCAGATTTCAACTCTGTATCGTCTACAGAACTTTAAAGGACGACATTAACAATTGTGCTTTAAAGTTTTCTCTTACTGTGCAGAAGTGATGGTATAAATCTCAGGCTGAACACATCCTCGCGGTGTTGCGTAATTGTTTTTGTATGTATTTTAAAGCAATTCGTACTGTGTAAACTCTTGTCTTATGTAAACACGTGCAGCAATGCAGTGGTGCTTTAAAAATAATTCATTAGTTTATACATAAATGCTAACACAGTAAGGTCCAGTAAACACTGCTAAACTAAATGATAATCCCGAAAACATCGGTCAACGTGCTGCGCGTCCGTCACAAATGAAATATACGCGACGATTTTGTCATAAGGGAAGTGGTTTTTTACAGTTATTTACATTTCCCATAAAATACAACTCACATTAAATGCTCTTATAGTGATTTTCTGACGATTAGTTAATATTTTTACTGATGTATGGTTAAGTTAAATGTCGACGGTTCCAGTAACAGATTATCACGTGTCAGCAACTTGCTTAACTTTGCAGCCACAAATTCAAAAACTGTGAGTTCTGTGTCGTTAAAATCATTTCGCTTTACGTACATGTAGTTTGTAAATAGGATCACAAACATTTAACGAGGTTGTAGTTGGCTTTTATTCGCCAGCTTCTTTATTCAGATTTTCCACTCCACCTTAAAAAGTAGAAACGGCAGTATGGGGGCATTTGACCGTTTATTCGCGACATACATTTCGGCCAGACAGCCTGCTTTAAATAATAGTTTGAGTTTCAAATTTTTAATTTTCACTATTCACTATTATTGTTTTAATATTTAAAATGTTAAAATGCTTTGGCAGAACAGTAATTTACAGTCATGCTAATAAAGGTACTTTGAATTCAATTCAACGTGGGGCACATGCAGTGGAATCTCAGTGTGTTCTTTCATCCATTTGTTGATTGTTGCCATTTCACTGATTATTAAGTTTTGGCTAATGGAATTAAGCAGAAGAGGCAATTATTTCTCAATCAGCCTTCTTAAAATGATACGTTCACAGCCTCAGAATAAAAAACGGTACAGTAATTGTTTTGCAAATCAAGGCGATGGTAACCGGTCATAGTTCATTTCATTTGATATACATTTTAACATATTTGATCATATGGAATTAAAGCTAGTGAAAAATCTCATTAAGTTAAACTGATCGACACGAAAAAAATGCTTTGGAAGGAAATAAAATTACAAGCGCATCGAAAGTACTGCTGCCAAATGAAAAACTATCCCTTAATACAGGCGATCTGGCCAAACTATCCCTTAATACAGGCGATCTGGCCAAACTATCCCTTAATACAGGCGGTCTGGCCAATGCATGTTGCGAATAAACGGCCAAATACCCCCACGTACAGGCGAAATATTGCCGTTTCGACTTTTTAAGGTGGACCGGACAATACGAATAAAAAGCCAACTTCAGCCTCGTAAACATCTGCTTGGGGATTTACAGAAAGAAATATGTGACCTTACAGAAAACAGGTGTGAATTATAATGGAGTTAAAACAATAAATCATATTAATAACATTGAAATGTAACTATCAAATACATAATTTACCAATAATTCTCAATACTTGTATTACTTTTATTATAACAACTGACCGGTAACGCCGGTGCCTGATCCTTTTTTTTCGGCACGTGTAGCTGACGGACAATTTTAGCGGATGGACCAGGAAGTGTGCATGCGCGACATTGAAGATCAGAGATGTATAGGAGAGCGAATTTTTCTCTTTTTCAAACCAGAGCAGCATTAACCCCCGCATATGAATGGATACTGCGCCCAAAAAAATGTACAGACAAAGTTTCGTCTGGTTTGAGGTGAGTTTTATGGGTTTTTTAGCTGCGAGGCTAAATATTGACACTGAAATAATTATTCCATTCTAAAATGCATCTACTCTTATTACAGAACAGTAAACAATCTAATTGTAATATGTCTATATCACAGAGGCCAGCAAGACCAATAGGTCGGGATCAATAAAGTTATTAGGTTATCACTATTATAAATTTTTTTATTTAATGTTATTTATTATTATTTAATATGTCTATCTGGATGTCCACCAGGTACACTGGAAATGAATAAGTTTTGGCTTTGGCTGCTTACTGTATGTTGCTCTGTCTCCACAGGACATTTTCGACGGCTGGAATGAGTCTCTATAGGCAGAAAAAAGATGGCGAGAAGACTGACGAACTGCCGGTGGAGTCCACGGTAAGGGATGACATTAGAGAGTTGGAAAAGAAGCCTGTTGATAAGACATTGTGTGGAGAAGCAGCAAAGGGAGAAGAGACTCAGAGTCAGAACACAGCCGGAATAGCAAAATCTGGCACAAGGTCAGCAGAGGACCAGAATCTAGTGAAGACTGGAAAACAGGGTCTACTGCAGCTGCTCAGGGCCATGAAGGTGGACACTACAACCAAAACTAAACTAAGGACCCTCAGAAAAATGACGGGTGGACAGGAGAATGTAGGGAAAGTGAAGAAAGCCATGATGGAGAGCACCAGCAGCATGTTCCAGCAGGCCACAGGATCACAGAGGTCAGATTCACAATTTACTCTCATTAATATAATAATAATAATTATTCAAAAAATCTCATTTTATTCTCAAATGCAGGTCAAAATGCTTAGAGAATGTTTTAAAAGAACAAAAAATGAATAAACAGTGTACTGACATAAGATTATGCATTTTACTGCTAATATAGTATAAACACTTAAAAATGTTATGGCTTCAAAATAATACAGTTATAGATTAAAAATAAAACGTATAAAACAATAGTAAAATCAGCAAAATTATAAAAAAAAATTAATAAAATTAAACTATAATGTTGAAAAATTAGTAGTAAAACAACTCATTAATAAAATATATTGGTTTACCACATTTGCACATGAGACATGTCACTATTTAATCTATATTATTGTCACACATGTAACCAGCCATTAGAGCGCACAAGCGTGTGTATTTCTAGTGCCGGTCCCAAGCCTGGGTAAATGGTAAAGGTTGCGTCAGGAGAAGCATCCGGCGTAAAACGTTTGCCAAATCTAAAATGCAGGTCAGTGAATGTTTATCCGTACCGGATCGGTTGCGGCCCGGGTTAACAAGACTGCTACCAGTACTGGTGGCAAACAGGGTGCTAGCGGAAATTGGGCTACTGTTTGCCGAAGACAACGAGGAGGGAAGTGTGTGAGGAGACAGAGAGAAAACAGGAGAGTCAAGAGGATAGGACTGATGAAAAGGGAAAGGTAGAGAACTGGGAGACATGATGGAGAGAACAAAGGTGGATATTTTGTGTGTGCAGGAGACAAAGTGGAAGGCTAGCAAGGCTTGAAGCATTTGGTGCAGGTTTTAAACTGTTTTATCATGGTGTGAATAAGAAGAGAAA
The DNA here is from genome assembly GCA_028565295.1 of Aspidoras spilotus. Classification (NCBI taxonomy): domain Eukaryota; kingdom Metazoa; phylum Chordata; class Actinopteri; order Siluriformes; family Callichthyidae; genus Aspidoras; species Aspidoras spilotus. The sequence continues at coordinate 93,598 of JAOUQV010000025.1, read as the reverse complement.
TGGAGTTGGGGTGGTCCTGAAGGAAGACTATGCAAAGAGTGTTGTTGAGGTGAAAAGGGTGGCAGATAGGGTGATGAGTTTAAAGTTAGAAATTGAAGGTGTAATAGTGAATGATGGCAGTGGCTATGCACCACAAGTTGGCTGTGAGTTGGAGGAGAAAGAAACTTTCTGGAGGGAGCTAGATAAAATGGTAGAGAGCATTCCCAGAAAGGAGAGAGTGGTGATTGGTGCAGATTTTAATGGGAATGTTGGTGAAGGAAACAAAAGAGATAGGAGGTTATGAGCAAGTTTGGTGTTTAGGATAGGAACCTAGAAGGACAGACGGTTGTGTATTTTGCAATGAGGATGGAAATGTCTGTGGTAAACACATTTTTCCAAAAGAAGCAGAAAGTGAGCAGCAGTATGGTTTTATCCCAAGAAAGATCACCACAAATGCGATTTCTGCTTTGAGATTGCTAATGGAGAAGTATAGAGAAGGTCAGAAAGAGCTACATTGTGTCTTTGTTGATTTAGAGAAAGCTTATGATAGGGTGCAGAGGGAGAAACTGTGTTGTTGTATAAAATTCTGGAGTGGCTGAAAAGTATGTTAAATTGGTGCAGGACATGTATGAGAACAGCATGACAGTAGTGAGATGTGCTGTAGGAGTGACAGA
>JAOUQV010000025.1:81721-92661 GCA_028565295.1 Aspidoras spilotus | reverse complement strand
TCAAAAAGATTTTATACTGTGGAGATATCAGCCCAAACTACGTAGTGGAAAGAACAAAATGTGCCAGAAGAAGATTTAGTAGCAAACATAATGACTATGGGCTTCAGCTGACTATCAAAAAGAGAAGATTCAAAAATCTGAGATCCAGAAAGAGTGGAATGCCCAAACTACTTTAGTTTTTCAGGAAAAAAAGAAATTGGAATCATATCAAAATAAAATTAAAATAGGGTAATTTCGAAACAATGTCAATCTTTATTACTTGTTTGGGAATCCCTTTGCTTTAAATCACTGTTTTGATGCGACGTGGCATTGAGGGAATCAGCCTGCGGCATTGCCAGGGAGTTATGGAAGCCCAGATTTCCTTGAGGGTTGGTGGCCCCAATTTCCCACCTGAGAATACTCCATAGATTCTCAATGGGGTTTAGATTCGGCAAGTTGGCTAGCCAGTCAAGCACTGTGATGGCATGGGCATCAAACCAGGATTTGGTGCTTCTGGCAGCATGGGCAGGGACCAGGTCCTGCTGGAAAATGAAATCTGCATCTCCATAAAGATCCTCAGCAGAAGGAATCATGAAGTCCTAAAACATATTGGTAGACTGTTGCAGTTTACCAGTACCTGCACCCCAAATCATGACTGACTGGATATTTTACACTGGACCTCAAGCAGTTTGGGTTCTGTTCCTCACCGGTCTTCCTCTAAACCCTTTGACCTTGATTCCCAAATGAAAGGCACATGCTACTTTTATTAGAAAATGGATAAAATGGGTCTGTATATAAATTATCTTATCTAAAGGTAGTCTGCCTTTGTTTTCCTATTACACATACAGTGGTGCCTGAAAGTTTGGCAACCCTTTCAAATTTTCTATATTTCTGCATATATACACATTCTAAAACATGAGACGTTTACACAAATCCTATAAGTGAGGGTTGGTGGAGTCCAAACTCTTTATAGATAGTTTTGTAACATTTTCCAGCTTGATGAACATCAACAGCTCTTTTCTGAGATCCTCAGAAATCTCCTTTGTTCATGCCACTATACTTTTATAGATCCCTGTTCTTTAAACAGAAAAGGGTGTCCACCCACATTTGATTGTCATACCATTGATTGTCAACAGACAAACAGATAAATTGATAGAAAACAAAATTGATTAAAAACAGAAAAATTCCAATACTAGTGGTTCACATATTTTGCCACACAAATATGTAATACAGGATAATTTATCAATAAATAAATGAGCAAGTATAATATTTTGTCCCATTTTTCTAACGGGGTTCTGTTTATTTAATGTTAAGAATTGTAAATCTGATGAGGTAAAGGGAATATTTATTTAAAGGGTTTACAAACTTTCAAGCACCACTGCATATATTGAATTCCTGGGGGGAAAAAATAAAAAATAAATAAATAAAAACCACGACAGACTTAAGACACTCTGGTTTGGGTTGATTTTTAAATGGTTCTGTGTTTTACCTGAAAAGGACCTGGCTTTCGAAATGGTTTTCTTTTCTGATCATCCACCGTCCTGTGAGATAACACACAAATTCTTAACACACATACATATAAAATGTGTTTGTGTGTAAGAGGAGATCAGTGTACCTTCGCTGCTTATGTTCATGAGCTGAATGCTCAAATCGGTGATCTGGAGTCCCACCTAAAAGGAAAAAAAATAATTAAAAAAATAAAACAGTTTTGAATATATATTTGCCACATTTCTACAGTGAGTTTAAAACCTGTAGTTTACTATACTTATTATGGGACATACTGTTCTTCCAGGACGTGGTGCTTCTGTGACTAGTGATTCGAGTTCCAGCTTCCCAGTGAGAAACTACTACCAGGTCACGGGTCAGCTCTCGGTTTAAAGATGAATAGCTGGAAACAAAGTGTCATAGATGATGTATATACACAATAAAGAAACCAACAACACCGGCATGACTTCTTGTTCAAGTTGGAACAGAGAGGACACCACCATGCATTTAATAACGTTAATCGACACCTAAGCCCATCCTGTGAACGTAATGAAACTGTTCAGACAATAATAAGAGCACAAAATTTTTACTGTAAATTATAAAGTTAAAAACTAGATACGGATGGCTGCTGAGGGTACTTACAGCAAAGCTAGCCCATCATCTCCATGCCTTCAGATTCAATTGGTAGATTTCTTTCTCTCATTCACTCTGGATTTTTAAACGAATAACTGACAGACGACTTGTACATCAAAGGTCTGTGTCTCCTAAAATTCCAGTATCCACAACATTCGATTTCAAAAGTAATTCCATCCATATGAAACGATCCCATTACTCAATCATCCTCCTGGTTGTGAATTTTGAAATATGTTTTCCCAAAGTCTCGTTTCATATGTTGAGGTCACATTTATTATCTCGGGAGAACTACAGTGGAACTTCCACACAGGTAAAACACTTCCCTTTTGGCAACACGGTTAACTCAAACTGCATCCTGTAGACAGATATGCGCAATTGATGTACTAGATCTTCTCTAAAACAGCTTTAGAAGTTCCATTCACTCCTGAAACTTTCTTTAGGCCTGGTAATCTCAGGAACATGGTGATTTTATATGAAATCCAATGAAATCACCTGAGCAATGAGCAATAATTGCTTGTGAACTTTGGATATTGGGTGGGGGGATGGGGGGGTACTTCAGAACTGATCAGAGGAATCATCATGGTTCATAAACAATTCTTCAGAAGACATGATCTGGGGCATTAGTTTTATTTGTTGAGAAATTCTGAGGAAAGCAACATTTGATCCACATCCAGTAAATCACTTTAATGAGGCACTTAATTATAAAAAGAGCTTACGAACATTCCTGTCAAACTTGGTAACTTCCAGACCACGTGATTGGCTGCTCTGTACTTACAATGGTTGCAGAAATAATAGATTCTTGTATTGGTGGCAAGATTTTTGTTTTCAATGAGGATCAGAATTAGATGCCTGAAAGGCAAGTGTTTTTCTTCTCCTTACAGAGCATGTGCATCTTCCATCGCGGCACAGATATACCATCCATTGCAGCTTTCCATGCCGTCCATTGCAGCTTGACAGTTTACCATCCTCTGCTCGCTTCAGTTTTGGGGGCAGTCGTAGGCTTGTGGTTAAGGAACCAGCCTTGCGACCAGAAGGGCCCTGGTTCGATTCCAAGTACCGATAAGTCATGGCTGAAGTGCCATTGGGCAAGGCACCTAACCCCCTGTTGCTCCCCGGGCGCTGTGCTGGCTGCTCACTGCTCCGGGCACGTGTGCTCACTTCACCTGTGTGTGTGTGTATTTGCATGTTTCACTGCACGGATGGGTTAAATGAAGAGGACCAATTCCGCTGTGCGCAAACAGTGGCAAAATGTATCGCTTTCTTTCTTTCAATATTATCCTTCTTTTAATGTTACTCACATTCTTGAATTCACATTCTCCAGAAACACCTTCAAGAACTCTGTACATCATGTTAAAGGAAGTTATGCAACCATATCAGAATTTTTACACTCCAAGCCCCACTAATCTGAGCTACCCTTCAGATGAAGGATGGTGATATTGTGAGTGAAGCCTTCTTAATGGTTTATAACCTTTAAAGCGATCTCTGTGTGTCTGGGCCTGCCCTTGATTGCTGTACATTAAACACCTTTTCAGACTGAATTTTTGTTTGTGAGGTGGTATGACTTAGACAGCACTCGTCACTTCCCCCTTAATATATGCCTGCGTTAATGTTAAGGACAGAAGTTTATACATCTGCAGAGTGATTCAGTTGAAGAATAAAGAAGCCTCTACTGGTGATTCACATGTGAACAAGGTGATGCCCCTTTGGGGAAAGCAATGCCAGAGATAAACAGGGAAGCTTGGAAGCTTCTAAACATCACGCAGCCATTGCCACAGTATGAGGGGAGATACCGTACCTGCGTGCTCGGACAGAGCGTCGGGATTCCACCTGTGTCTTGGAGTGCATTTCAGGATTGCCAGATATGGAGGCAGTATCTGTAGGTGACTCTCTTGATTGCCTCTTCACACATTTCTTTAAAGCTGGGAGTCTAGAAGATTCACCCATATGCTCTGCTTCCTCCATCTTGTTCCTCTGCATCTTGTCTGAAGGCCTGGGCCTAGATAGAGGAAGTTTGAACCGTGAAACAGATTCCTCTCTGAATTTACGCCCCTTCAGTAGCCGAGACTTGTCCTTGAGGGACAGGCCATGACCCCCAAAACCTCTGAGAGGCATCGGTCGTACTGGCATCTCTCTACGGAAGCGTTTGGGTTGTTCATGCTCAAGCTCAGGTGGCAGTGGGCGTCCCATTTCCTGAATCCTTCTCTTCATAGGACGCATGGGCCTCTCCTGTGTGCGTGGAGGGAATCTGGAATTTAAATTAAAAGCAGATGGTGGACCACATTTCCATGAAGGAGGTCTATAGGGTGGACAGGGGAATGGGTCATCTCCTTCCTTATGCAGCCACTTTGGTGCATGGTACTCTGATCTTCCTCTCCCTTGTCCCTTTCTGGTGTCTCCATACTGCTTCCGTGGATCTCGCTCTGTAGACCACCTGCATATCCATCACAAATAATACAAACATGAGGGTTATAATGCCAGATCCTGCTGCTTGCACAGCACTGCTTATGGGAATTTCTCATCTTATTATTCTACATCCAGCCAAAAAAATCTGAATGCCACAGGGGTGGAGTATAAAACTGGGCTTATTATAAACGCCTCAAAGGGCTTTGTATAATATTTTTCTCCATAATGAATAGAAACTTTTTTGCATTAGCTCCTTTTCTGCCAATTTTACCCCTACAAAACAACTTAAGTAAAATAGTGGAGGGGTTAACTATTTTCTTGTCGTGTGTTTACGGATTCCTGTTCTGTTTACTCACATCACCCCTGTAATTCTATAATTACCATCACCACCCTGTCTGTATAGGTCAGCCATGATGCCTGTACCTCTCTGGATATGAGTTCCTCTCATGGAACTCTCTGGGCTTTCTCTGGGGTAAGTCAGAGGGCCTGGGCACTCCACTGGGGTGAGGGTAACCCACTGTGCTATTCCAGCGACGCCCTCTCTGGGCTGGATGCCCAAGAGTCCTCCCCCTGGGGTTTGGTTGTCTTGTAGTACCCCAGTTCCTCTCTTGCTCATGGGGAGGGTTTTGGAATCGTCGCAGGCCTCTGAAAGTGTTATGTGGTGATGGATCCCCTCGGTCTTTGGGAAGACTTTGTAAATAGTGGGGAGACTGGTTCCTATGGAAAGACCTCTGGTGACCCGATGCTCCATGAGGGGAGTGGCGAGGTTGGACAGGGAAAGAGCGGTTCATCCGAGAAGGAGAAGACCGTCTACGGCCACGCTGAGAATCCTGGGACATGGGGTACGGTCTGAAGTGGTCAGAATCTTGGTTTTGAGGTGCCCAGTTTCCATGTGGTCCTGCTCTCAAATCTTCCATCTGAGATCGTTTATTTCTGGGGTAAGACAAATTTCCTCTACCGATGCCCTCTCTCCAGCTGGGAGAGGCCTTACCTGGGGGGCTTCGAAACTCCCTAGATGAGGGGCCCATTCGCCCTCCACGGTGATCACTGTGACCACCGTCAGAGAAAGACCTGAAAAACAATACCACACACTTAAGACTCTGATATGAACACATGGTAATGAAATGTTCCAGAGAAATAAACAAGTACCTCTGTCTTGAGCGAGGAGAACCAGAGTGAGGTCTCACCATCGTCACACTACTCAATTTCCTAAAGACTGGAAAATTAACAGGGCACGGAAATAAATTTCATTATTTATTTTTCCATGCAGTTACAATAACGACTTAACAAGTAGTAAACAAAACGCGTAAACACGCAGCAAAATTTTACTTCATTCACTAAAATTCATACAAGATCTTACATTCCGAATAACAATAAAATAACTGCACAGGTGCAATATTCTAAAAAAAACGGCACGTGTTTAGTTACGGTCTGTGGGGAGACTAACCGAAACTAGGCCAGCTGAACTAGCTTATTAAACGCCATGTATTGTACAAGACATTCTAACACGTTAACATTTTAAAAATCTGTTTTTTTTTCAGTAAATAGTCTGTAATATTTATTTAACTATAAACTGGATTTCGTTTTTTGTAGATACTTACCCAAGGTTATTTCAAAAGCTAACGTAAAAACAACGCTAGAAAGAAGCTAGTTCTGCTAGCAAAAAAACGATAGCTACAGCGCGAAGTCTTCGTAACCGTAATCTTAAATCAAATTAAAGCAAAAATCCGCTGACCATTGTCTTAAAAATTAATCAGACATAAACTTGTAATATATCATCGTAAAGTTAACTATATTTTTATCCTAGCGTTCCGACAATACATCAACGATAAAGCTACGGCAGACTGCAACCTTAAGTTTCCACACCCACATTCCAACAAAACCCACCTCCTCATATAGGATTGGACAATCTAAAAGTCTCTTTAACAAAAATAAAGACAATAACGAGCCTAACCAATCACGATTTAGAAAACAAACCACAGTCAGCCAATCTGCGTTTAATGTGGGCTTTGGTTGGAGGTTAAGCGGAGGTGGGGGTTGGGATAACATACTCCGACAGCTGGTTAATACAGAAGTGACGACAAAATCAATATGGCGTCTGACAACTGGAAGGGAGCATATAGACCTTGATCTCAAAGCATTTTAACCCTTCTTTTGACCTGAAACGAGTGAATGTTAGCGCTATACACCAGCGATAACTACATTCTTTATCGACCATTATACTTCAGCTGATGTTTCCACTAGCTCTGGAAGTAATTCCACTAGCTCTAGCAATCAATTGAGATAACAATTACAATGTTGGTTATCAAGCTTTAAACCTTGTGTTTTTTACAGTCTGAGCACATTAAATCAAACCTACTGTACGTAAAGAAATATACCGTATAAATGAGATTTACTTCACCATTGACATCAGTATATACACAATCAATAAAATCTTTACAAGTTACATACTCGAGTATTGTCATAAGTATAAACATTAATTTTGTAAACCATTTTAGACTAGAATAGTAATTATTTGCAATTATTATTTTTCAAAACAAATAATAGGGATGGTAAGAGAATTGTACAGTTGGTTAAATTTTGTAGGAATCATATCCTTTTTAATTACACATTGTTGGTTGCAAATCTGAAATTTTTTTGTACGTTTCTAAAGAACGCAATATATTACATAAAAGCACTTTTCAGATAAAAAGAACTGCGATGGTTTGCTGGTCAGAACATAAATTATAACACATTTACTGTTAGATTACTTCGTTTTATTTAATTTTTTAGGTGCTGACTACTGGATTGTTTAGTTTTAACATTGTTATATTTTACCTGTTCCAATACCAGATTTCTGACAGATGCAAGAAAAAAATCCTTTTGAGTTACCATTTTTTAAAGCACTTCTTTATTAAACTACATTTTTACATGTGTAAAGCTTTGCTTCCCCTTTAAGATAACGTTCGTTTATTTCAGACAACATTGAAAGTGTGTGAATAAAACTGCTACACAAGACACACAATGAATAGATTTGAAAGTTTTTTTTATTTTACATTATTGATAAGTGCAGCATGGTGTTCACGTTTCATGCAGTAAAAGTAAATGAACAGAAATTATTTATCAGTGAAAACCAGGATATCCTGTTTGAGATAACACATTCAATTCCAAACCAAATTGTCACAGTATCAAAGGAAATGCAGAAATCATTAATCATTTAATTTTCACTCCATAATAGCTTTGACAAGACTCAGATTTCTGTCTAGAATGTGCATTACAGTTTTAATAAGTGCAAAACTTAACGTCTTATTCCTGATGATAATTTGAACACCAACAGTGGTATGTTTTTCAGGATCATGTACCTGTAGCAAAATATGTCATAAGATACTCAGCTTTGCTTTACATGAAACAGCCATTGTTCACCATTGTCAACCCCCTAAAAATCATATACTGGTGCATTTTAATAAATTAGAATACCATCAAAAAAGGTTATTTATTTCAGTTATTTAATACAAACAGTGAAATGCATACATTATATATACAAACCTAATTCCAAAAGAGTTGGGACAAAGTACAAATTGTAAATATAACGAAATGCAATGATGTGGAAGTTTTAAAATTCCATATTTTACAAGTTGCTCAAGTTGAGGGATATGAATGTTAACCCATTCTTGTCTAATGTAGGAGTTGCTCAACTGTCTTTTTTGTCGTATCTTCCGTTTTAGGATGCGCCAAATGTTTTCTATGGGTAAAAGTCCAGTAACTGGACCTTCTTCTACACAGTCATGATGCTGTAATTGATGCAGTATGTGATTTGGCATTGTCATGTTGGAAAATGCAAGGTCTTTCCTGAAAGAGACGTCGTCTGGATGGGAGCATATGTTGCTCTAGAACCTAGATATACATTTCAGCATTGATGGTGTCCTTACACACATACCATCAGAGATGCAGGCTTCTGAACTGAGTGCTGATAAAACTTGGGTCGTCCTTCCCCTCTTTAGTCTGAATGACACAGCATCCCTGATTTCCATAAGGAACTTTTGATTCGTATGACCACAGAACAGTTTTCCACTTTGCCACTGTCCATTTTAAATGAGCATTGGCCCAGAGATGATGTCTGCAAAAGCAAATTTTCGGAATATTTTAATGAGATTAATGCACTGTAGATGCACTGTAGATGATGATGTGTTCAAACTCTTTGTAATTTTACACTGTAGAAATCCTTCTGATATTGTTCCATTATTTGTCAGCACAGAATTAGGGGGATTGGTGATCCTCTTCCCATATTCACTTCTGAGAGCCACTGCCACTCTAAGATGCTCTTTTTATACCCAGTCATGTTAATGACCTATTGCCAATTGGTCCACCAGTTGTTCCTTTTTTGGACCTTTAACTTTTCCAGCCTCTTATTGCCCCATCCTAACTTTTTTGAGATGTGTTGCTTTCACGAAATATTTCAAAATGTCTCACTTTCGACATTTGGTATGTTGTCTATGTTCTATTGTAAATACAATATCAGTTTTTGACATTTGTAAATTATTGCATTCCGTTTTTTATTTACAGTTTGTACAATGTCCCGACTTTTTTGGAATCGGGTTGTATTCATTACAAACACAGTGATCTATTTCTAGTGTTGATTTATGTTAATTTTGATATTAATGTCTTACAGCCAATGAAAACCCAAAATCATCATCTCAGAAAATTACTATATTATATAAGACCAACTGGAAACATTTTTTGAATGCAGATATTTTGGCCTACTGAAAAGTATGTACAGTAAATACACTCAATACTTGGTCATGGCTCCTTTTGCACAAATTACTTAATCAGTGTGGCATGGCATGGAGGAGATCGGCTTGTGGCACTGCTGAGGTGTTATAGAAACCCAGGTTGCTTTAATAGCAGATTTCAGCTTGTCTGCATTGTTGAGTCCTTGCATTTTCCTCATGACAAGGTCTGGCAAGGTTGCCGGCTAATCAAGCACAGTTATACTGTGGTCATTAAACCAGGTATTAGTACTTTGGCAGTGTAAACAGATGCCAAGTCCTGCTGGACAATTCCATCTGCAAAAAGCTTGTTGGCGAAGGAAAGCACTACATTTCCTGGTATAAGGCTGCACTAACTTTCTTGGTCTTGATATAACACAGTGGACCTACACCAGTAGATGACATGGCTCCCCAAACCATCACTGATTATGGAAACTTCACACTAGACCTTAAGCAGCTAAAATTGTGTGCCTCCAGACTCTGAGGCACACAATGAAATGCAAAATTTACTTTCATCTGCAAACAATCACTGAGCAACAGTCTAGTTCTTTTTCTACTTAAACCAGGTAATAATCTTGGACATGAGTGGCTTGATACAAGAAATTCGACAGTTGTAGCCCATGTCTTGAAACACTGACTCCAGCAGTGATTTGGGTCCGCCAAATTTCTTAATAGCCTTTTCTTGAGAATCCTTTCGTGGCTGCGGTGATCCTGGTTTCCTGTGAACCTTTTTTCTATCACACTCTTTCCTTCCACTCAACTTTTTATTAATATGCTGAATACAGCACTCTGTGAACAGCCAGCGCCTTGAGCAATGACCTTTTTGTGGCATACCCTCCTTGTAAAGTATGTCAGTGACTGCCAATGTCTTCACCATAAGTGTGTATCCTATTGAACCAGACTAAGGGAACATTTTAAACATTTAGGAAGCCTTTGCAGCAGTTTTGTATTAATTATTCTATTTTTCTGAGATAGTGACGTTATCATGAACAATAACAAAAATAAACACTAATAATAGATCACTGTGTTTGTAATGAATCTATATAATATATGCATTTGACTGTTTGTATTTGAGTACTGAAATAAACTAGTTTTTGATGATATTCTAATTTATTGAGATACACCTGGAAAACACTACACAGCCCATGTTGTAATAAAAGTGCAAGCATTTTTATTAGCATGACTCTGCAGATTTACTTCTCACAACTAAAAACAGCATAGTGGAATGCTGTGTTATTTGTATTTTTTTAAATAATTATCATGCGGCACTGTGGCGCAGTGCGTAGCTCACAGCAAGGACCTGGGTTTAATCATCGGATGGGATGACTCCTTCCCCATTACAAAGATATGTGTGTTAGGTCAATCAGATTCTCTTAAGTGTCCAGAGTTGCCAGGTGGGCATCGGTTGGTCTGCAAACCTGTGTAGATTTTTTTTTACAATCGGATAAAGAAAATAGATTTTAAAGTTAAACAAGATTTTGTAGCAAAAACAGCTAACAGCTAACTAAATGATTCACTCATAGTAGCCATTGCCTTGAATCATTTCAGTTGTTTTGTCATGTTGTTGTAATAGCTCTCTAAATATAGCTTAATGCTTTAAAAACTACAAACATATGCTACATACAGGGGTTAGACAATGAAACTGAAACACCTGTCATTTTAGTGTGGGAGGATTCATGGCTAAATTGGACAAGC
>JAOUQV010000024.1:10162561-10180622 GCA_028565295.1 Aspidoras spilotus | reverse complement strand
TGCTCCTTCAAAACACCCCAAAGTGGCTCTTGATACATCACAAAGACTTGCTGTCTTGGTCACAGATGCGCCAGCAATGACAGGTGTTTCAGTTTCATTGTCTAACCCCTGTATTTCTAATGCTGCTTCTGTGTGTCTCTTGGCTAGGAATCGTAACATCTTTTGACTATACTTTATACATAAACAAAATCATTTGTTACACAAAAATATTCGCATGTCATTAATATGTCATGTAATGTTATATACATTGACAACAGATAAAAACCATACAAAAGACTACTGGGTATTGCTTCAAAAAAGAAGCAAACGAGACCATCTCCAGAAGATCTCTTTCAGATTCTCAATGACACTATGTGCAAAGAATGTTGTGAAACAGAAATAGTTTAGACATATGGAAAATGTATCTAAAATAAAACTACAGTGTTTTAGAAATTAAATAAGCTTGTATTTTTTAATCTTGTTTAATCGGAGTCCTAAGATGCTTCTTTAGACGCACACAGGCACTATAATATGACAGGTACAAAGAGAACACAGCCAATTACATTTTATTTCCACCTTGAATTTTTGTACAAAGACATTCCAAGGCATTGTCCTAATTAGTAATCTTTGCTGTGTTATATTAAAAGACAATAGGCTCAAGAATTACTTTAGACTGTGCCATTGAACATCTGCAGGGTCCAGGAAATATGAATGGAGATGATATTTACAAAGTGTTGAGAAATTGGTTTTAAAATTAAAAACGGACGATCAACTTATCCAAACTGGAATCGGATGGCTCTGCATAAAGGCAACATCAGTTAGAATAAAAGTACTTTTCAGTAGGACCTCATTACCTCTGGAACATTGATTCATATTTTACATTAAACATTTCAGGTACTCCGTAAAAGTATTCGCTCACCTGCCTTGACTCATATATGAGCTTAAGTGACATCCCATTCCTAATCCATAGGGTTCAATATGATGTTGGTCCACCCTCTGCAGCTAGAACAGCTTTAACTGGGAGGTCTGTAGTGGTTGACTATGTAGACAGTTGGCGACCCCTTTACACTATGCGCATCAGCATCCGCTGACCACGCTCTGTCAGTTTATGTGGCCTACCACTTTGGGGCTGAGTTTCTGTCATTTCTAAACACTTCCATTTTCTTATAATACAGCTGACAGTTAACTGTGGAATATTTAGGAGCGAGGATATTTTACAACAGGTGGCATCCTACCCTGGAATTCACTGAGCTCCTGAGAGCAACCCATTCTTTCAACTTTTTTGTAAAAACAGCCTGCTTGCCTAGGTGCTTGATTTAATACACCTGTGGCCATGAAAATGATTGAAACACCTGCTTCCGATCATTTGGATGGGTAAGCAAATACATTTGGCAACATAGTGTATAATTAATCAGATAACAGACTCCACCAGTAATAATTCACATCCCTATTTATTCTTTACTCCTTCCATCGAAAGCGATCTCATCTTCTTTCCAACAGCGCCCCTTACTGGTCATACCGTGTAACAACCGTGTAAAAACTTTTCGAAACAAACATATAAAAACGTTCAAATGCAGAACCTTTTACGATTTGGGATGCAATACCCCAATTTCCCCTCGGGAATGAATAAAGTACTCTCTCTATCTATCTATCACGTATGTGAAGAAGTTATGTTTATAAAAAATACACGCTTCCGAGATTTTAGGGACTTTGTATAAAAGCCTATACGAAACAGTAAAAAACGAATGGACTTAAGTTAGTCAAGTAAGTGTTAATTCATACTGAGTATCTTAGAATATCTGCTATAGTTATTCCGGCAACTTTAACTGTTTTTCGTAAAGTGGTCTGTTATGTAATAAATAGTATGTTAAATTATTTACTGATACACACTCATTAAAACATGTTAATGTATTGACATCTAAATATTATTCTGTACATTCGTAATCACAAATGGAAACTCAAACATAATTCGTTCCAAAATGTTTCAGGTGTATACATACGATCGCCTGTGTGTCTGCGACAGGCCATGCTGAGCTTGACAGGTCTAACACACGCCCACACGCTTGTCATGCTATCCTTTTAAGGACGTTTCTTATGGGTACTTTGCAGAGATCACACACGCTACTGCAGAGAATTTTTTGGGCGATGCACAATGATATCAGCTAACATGCACATCATGCAGCTAAGTTTCGACTAAATGTGCCCTTGCGTTATGTTATTAATAAACACAAGTGCAGAAAAGTGAAAAAAATCATACTGCAGTGGTTGTGACAGTGTGTGTGCAGCTCCACAGCGGCATTTAACCACAAAACGTTTTTCTAGTCACTGTTAATAAAGCAAGCGCTGCACATATTTTTCCTTATTAAACATGCCACTAAAACACAAACAGTGAGAGCGTTTCTAGCGGTTTTCCTTAGCCAGTTAGCCGCCGTACACTTCAGCAGTCTAGCTATCTGGAAAAGAGCGCTGATGTGTAATTAGCCGCGTATAAAACATGCACGAGTGTGTACTTATTAAACACATTCTGCTAGGAGCGACTGATTGTGATTATGCAACGTTACTTACAAAAAACGCTCCTATCGTAGCTTTTCTTAGGTAGCTACTATACCCCGGGTTTCCTTCTCTATTAGCCCTCCTCCTCCGATAGCGCTAGAGTTTCAATTATACAAACAAAATGGCGCCGCTCTCTGGTGCTGTCTCTGCCCCCCTTCTCTCCGCGCGTGTCCATGTTTACTGTTAACGGTCTCTCCTCAGCATCCACAATGGGCGGAGATATGAACAGACAGACAGGTAGAAAGACCGAAGAGGTAGAAAGACAGATACAGACATTTATCACCTATCTTTCCACAGACGGAGAGAGAGCTGTTATTTTAGCTGTCATTATATATATTTATATATATATATAAAGAATAAGTGTATAGTAATACTATTGTACTGCATAGTACATTCCCAATTCCAGTGGAAGGTTCAACATAAATTAAATCACAGTTAAAGTACAATTATTTACAAAGACAAGATATTTCATGTTTAAAGGATAAACTTGATTGTTTTTTTTTTTTTGCAAATATTCACTGAATTTAAATTTGATGCCTGCAACACGTTCCAAAAGAGTCAGGACATGGGGCTTGTTTATCACTGTGTTACATCACCTTCCTTTTAACAACACTCAGTAAGCATCTGGGAACTGAGGACACTAATTGTTGAAGCTTTGTAAGTGTAATTCTTTTCCATTATTGCATAACGTACAACTTCATTTGGTCAACAGACCGGGGTCTCTGTTATATTTTTGCGCTTTATAATGTGCCACACATTTTCAATTCTCTCTTTTACTACAAAGCCACACTGTTCTAAAATGTGCAGAATGTGGCTTGGCATTGTTTTGCTGAAATAAGCAGGGACGTCCATAAGAAAGACATTGCTTGGTTGGTCCAAAACCTGCATGTACCTTTCAGCATTAATGGTGCCTTCACATATCTGCATTCCATGGCATGTGTACTAACATACCCCATACCATCAGAGATGCTAGCTTATGATCATGGACAGAAGTGCAGGGAGATCTCCTGTATTATAGACATACTATAGACAGACTATAGAAAGTCAGTGTGGGGATTATGTAAGGAAATTGGCAGGTGAGCAGACAGGATCAGGGGGAGATCAGGATCTCCAGTTAATGTCCTCGGCACTCTGTGGCTGTAAAAGACAAAAAAGGGAAAAAGACTTTAAACATTAAATAAATGATGTATAACATCAGTCGTCAAAAACACACACATGAACATACATTCACACATTGAAAATGAATGCGAACCGAACCCCAATTGCTTCTTAGGTTTAAAGACTAATTAAAATACTAAATGTTTTTCAGCTGCGCGTCTCCCCACTGTCACATAAACTGGACTTAAATTAAACAGCAAGAGTGGGAATGAATTTCACCTACAAAGCTTCGACAATTACTGTCCTCAGTTTCCAAACACTTATTGAGTGTTATTAAAAGGAAAGATGATGTAACACAGTTATAAACATGCCACTCTCCCAACAAATTTAAAATGAGTCAATTTTTGCAAAAAAACAATAAAGTTTATCATTTTAAACATTAAATATCTTGTTTTTGTTCAACATGTTATGTTGATACTTTGAAATATCTTAATTAGAATTGGGGTTGTAGTAATAGTAGTAAAACAACCCACATTTCCAGAAAAAGGACACTTAAATTCAATAAAAGGGAAAAGACTGTAACTGTAAAAGTACAAAGAATACAGTGTTTTCATTGTTTTCAATAACACTCTAGTCTACACTAACACTCTACTAACACTCACGTCTTATCTTGTAAATCTTATACTTAGATGCAAAATACTACTGAAAAGTACTAAAAATACTAGTGTGAGGCACTGTTGTACTCCCTGAAAAAAATCTCAGCCAGCGACAGGTTTTAAATATATTGTGTCTAACAGAACTGAATAAACTCAACAAACACTCAGCATTAAATGATGCTAGCCCTCTTGGATACAGCTACATACATCAGCCAACTAGCTGGTATATCGGGTGATGTGGCGGTAATTTATACAGAAAATTTTAATGTCACGCAAAAGCTAGGACATACATTTTTTTCGTTTAAGGCTCTTTACATAATATTTCTCTTTTCTCATTCAGGAGACTCTGATTGTCAGACAAAATAAATCTATTTCGTAAATTCCAGTAATTATTATTTATAGACCACTAGGACAATATTCAGAATTTCTTGGTGAATTTGCAGTCTTCATCTCTCATCTAATAATATCTCTGCATAATGTTTAGGATTTAATATTCATTTTGATAATCCACTTGACCCTCTTAAAACAGCATTTATATATATATAGTATTTTATATTCTGTAGTAATCCATCAGAATATTACAGGACCAACTCTAAACTGTAGTCTAGATTTAACATTAAAATTTGGATTAGATATTGAAAATATAGTTAAACTCCCACAGTGTGAAGCTATCTCAGAATATATAATAATTAGTTCTACTTCATGTTCTTGTTCTACTATAAAGCACCAGTATGGTTTTCCTTTAATGAAAGGAAAGTTAGCATAAGATTTGTGATGCTACCTGGGCCCACCTGACTGAGTATGTTAATATCAAAACACATGATGTCTGAGAGGCTTTACAATCTCAGAAAAGATTCAGAAAACTCTGGATGCTGACCAGTAACACATGTTGTCTGTATACTTGTTTGGCTCTAATAATTCATTCTTTCATTAATTCATTTATTATCTTCCACTTAATCATAACCCCACAGCTCTGTGCGCCCGGGCATAAACAACCATAGACAGGGCGCCATTGTATTGTTGGACAAACACACACACAATCCCACATCCATTCACACCCTAAGGGCCAATTTAGAGACATCAATGAACTTAACGCACATTACATGATTGATGAAATGAAACAATAGAATTCATAGAAAACCCACATGGACATGAGATAAATATATATAGAAATATTATGATCAGAATTAAAGGGTTCTCCAGGCGCTCTTTATTCTCTAAGGCAGTTAACACAGTCTCTTCATCTTCCTTCAGGATGTTGGGCTGCTCTGTAACAGAACAAGCTCCTCTTCTTGGGGTTAGCTTGTGTATGTATGTGTATAGAAGCTGTTTTGGTGTTTGAACACCAGAAACCCTGTAGACACTGCTCACAGTGTTGAAGACATGATTTGCAGTTTTTAAAAATTAATTGTCTTAACTTGTGATAAATAGAGCAGATTCCTTTAATTGGCGGTTGTGTATCTGTGCCATTATGCACTGATTAACATTCACAGATGTCAGTGTTTTCTTGAAAAAGTGCCCAACTCCCATTAAAATAATTATAATAGTTCACTAGACAATATGACACACTCTATAGCAAAGAGGACTGAGGCTGTTGTGTCTAACAAATTACAACACATTCCAGAAGAGTTGGGACGGGGGCAAGAAAAGTCTGGAAAAGTTAAGGAATGTTAAAAAAACTCCTCTTTGGAACATTCCACAGGTAAACAGCTTAACTGAACACAGGTGAGTGTCATGACTGGGTATAAAGGTAGCATCCCCAAAAGGCTGGGGGGAGGTTAATCATATATAATAGTTCAACAATTACGGAAAACCTTTTCTCAACATGCAATTGCAAAGAATTTAGGGATTTTATATTCTAACATTAAATGCCCTTGACCTTTGACATATCAGGCGGCAATGCATTAAAAACTGACATTATTATGTAAAGATTAGTACCACATGGGCTCAGGAACACATCAGAAAACCATTGACAGTGAACACAGTTTGTCGCTCTATCTACAAGTGCAAGTTAAAAGCGAAAGCCATATATTGTTCTAAAAACTGGAACAATTAAGGCATTATTAAAAATAATCAACACTTCATTAAGCACAGGTTATGTACCTAAGTTCTATAAAATAGCAGTGATCAAACCTCTAATTAAAAAGCCTGGCCTTGACCTCAGTCAACTTTTTTATTATATAACATACTCAAATCTCCTTTTTATTAGTTGGGTACTCGAAAAAGCGACAGCACAGCAGTTATTTTCCTAAATACATGAGAACAACATCCTTGAACTCAGTCAGGTTTTATGTCTCATCACAGCACAGTGACAGCACTGGTTAGAATGGTTTCTGACCTCCTATTGGCATCTAGTGCAAAATGCTGCGGCCAGAGTTCTTACTAGAACTTACTAGAAGTGTTATAATTACACGTCATTGGTTTCCAATTAAATTCCTTATACTATAAAATTCTACTACTTGTGTATAAAGCTCTAAATGATGGCCTCTCCCTACAATATCTAAATGAACTACTAATATTTCATGATCCACCTCAACTACAGCATTCAAAAGGTGCAGGCTGCTTGCGGGTTTCTAGAATAATAAAAGTATTTATAACTATGCTTTTCTTGCTAGTCTCAGCGAATTTGTAATCTAACACATGCCACATTTCTTACATTAGTCTTTTAAAATGATCATGCCTAATTATTCCTTTCTCTGCTATTTCTCTCTTTCTGCTGAGGTACACACACTACCATAGATAGAGTGCTGAGCCGGCCTTGTCTTCAACTCCCACTTTATCCACCCGGATGGTAAATTCTACACACTTCATCACAGACTCTTTTTAGGATGTTAATCCGTTATAACCCAAATGAGGGTGAGATTCTTCTCAATGTTTCTTCCTATTATCATCTCAGGGAGTTTTTCCTAGAAACTGTCTCCACCCAGCTTGCTCATTGGGGTATAATATTTCTGTAAAGCTGCTTTGTGACAATGCTCTACTGTAAAAGGTGCTAGATAAATAAAATTTAATTGAATTGAATATATCAACAACACCCAGAAATGCCGTCTGATTCTTTGGGCCCAAGCTTATCTGAGGTGGATTAAAATAAAGTGGAAAAGTGTCCTGTGGTCTGCTAATTCCACATTTCAAATAGTTTTGGAAAACATGGATGTTGTGTCCTCTGGACGAATCAGTGCAAAGATCAAAATCCAGCATATCTGATAGTATGGGGTGTGTTTGTGCCCATGGCATGGTTATCTTGCACATATGTTAGGTCACCATTATTGCTAAAAGGTACATACAGGTTCTGGAGCAGCATATAGTGCCATCTCCGCAACGTCTATTTCGGGGATGTCCCTGATTATTTAATCAAGACAATGCCAAGCCACATTTTGCACAGCAGGGCTTCATAATAAAAGAGTGCAGATAAAAAAAACTGTAAATAAAATGTAAATAAATAAATGTAAACCTGATTCTAAAAAACAAAGTACAAACTGTAAATAAAAACAGTATGTAATAATTTACAAAAACTAATATTGTAATCACAATAGAACATAGACAACATATCAAAAGTGAGACATTCTCATCGACAATAGGTCATAAACATGGAGGGTTATAAAAAGGGCATCTTAGATTGGCAGGGACTCTTATAAGTAAAGATGGAAAGAAGATCACCAATTCCCCTAATTTTGTGCCGACAAATAGTGAAGCGATATCAGAAAGGAGGTCGATCTGGAAATCTGGAAGAATATCTGTGCGAAAGAGTCAAGGCCGGAAAACCATATTGGGTGCTCGCGATCTTTGGGCACTTAGACGGCACTGCATCACACATAGGCATGCTTCTGAAATGCACTTAAGAATATTTCTAGAGAACATTATCTGTGAACACAATTCACTGTGCCATCCGCCGTTGCCAGCTAAAACTTAAAGAAGAAGCTGTATCTAAACAAGATCCAGAGGCCCAGACGTCTTCTCTGGGCTAAGGAGCATTTATAATGGACTGTGGCAAAGTGGAAAACTGTTCTGTGGTCAGACGAATCAAACTTTGAAGTCTTTTATGGAAATCAGGGACGCCGTGTAATACGTACTAAAGAGGAGCAGGCCGACCCAAGTTGTTATCAGCGCTCAGTTCAGAAGCCTGCATCTCTAATGGTATGGGGTTGCATTAGTGCGTGTGGCATGTGCAGCTTACACATCTGGAAGGACACCATCAATTCTGAAAGGTATATCCAGGTTCTAGAGCAACATATGCTCCCATCCAGACAACAGCTCTTTCAGGGAAGATCTTGCATTTACCAACATGACAACGGCAAACAAAATATTGCATCAATTACAGCATCATGGCTGCATAGAAAAGGGTCCCGGTACTAAACTTTCATCCATAGAAAACATTTGGCGCATCATAAATAAATAAAAAGACCCAAGACAGTTGAGACAAGAATGAGTTAACATTCCTATCTCTCAACTTGAGCAACTTGTGTCCTCAGTCTCCCGACGTTTACAGACAAATTCACTTAATTCTTCTCTTTAAGTGATACGTTTTTTCAGTTTAAACATTTGATATGCCATCTATGTTCTAATTTGAATAAAATATGGAATTTTTCCACATAATTGCATTTTTTTTTTATTTACAATTTGTTCTTTTCATTTTTGTCTTTGTAGCTTATTCAATTGATAACTCAAATAACTCGGGAGCAATTAATGATCCAAATTATTTATACACACGGTTTCCTTCCACAGTCCAAAAACATGCGGTAGGAAAATTGGTGTCTCTAAATAGCCATTATTGTGTAAATACATGCAAGAATGTGTGCTGTATGGTGGAGTGTTGCCCTGTCTAGGGTTCTTCCTGCCTTGTGCCCATGTTGTCGGCTAGACACCTGTTTCCTTAGATAATGCAGATATTGAAAATTAAATTGCCTTTCTTATTGAGAACCAACTTACCATGTTATTACAGTCTGTATAAATAATTGCAAATGACAAAATTACAATATTAATAAATGTGTTTCACTAATATAATCTTAATATTGTTGGATGTATTAGATCAAGAT
This sequence comes from Aspidoras spilotus, assembly GCA_028565295.1. Taxonomy (NCBI): domain Eukaryota; kingdom Metazoa; phylum Chordata; class Actinopteri; order Siluriformes; family Callichthyidae; genus Aspidoras; species Aspidoras spilotus. Next base: position 10,171,303 of record JAOUQV010000024.1, on the reverse strand, counting down.
ACCAGTTTCATTTAACTGATTACTTAATTTTTTTATGAATTATATCGTGAATTTTGTGCAAATCAACTAGTAATCTAATTGAATAATTACTCTATTGGTTAGTTTTTTATACCTCTTTCTTAAAAAATATGTTAATTTTATCTATATTTTGCAGCGGAAAATATGGACTGAGATAAAACTAATATTCAGATATCAAGTTTCACAGGTCAGAAACGGTATAATATTATCTAGTCATTTTAAATATAAGGCATAATTTTGGGTAATTTATCTCAATAAATAAAAAACAGAGTCTAAACTTTGAGTCTGATGTTGTTTATGTGGTTCTCTGCTGATGTTTTAGGTCAAATATGAAAACTGTTCAGAACCACTGTGTGATACAAACATGGTATTTTATACGTTTATAGTAGTTAGCATTGTATTTAAATTTATTTCACAAATCCAATTCACCCTGACAATTTAGTGGAAAAGCCGGAGGTTTTAGTAACTATGGTTCACCCCCTCCCCCCCTTTAAACAGTTGGCATGAGGTTGAGATTCTCATTCAGCGTATCCCTATACCACGGAGCACATCTGTGCAACCAACCTTTGCAATGCGATGACAGTGTTTGACAGGACTATATAATTTTTGATGTCCAAGTGTTTAAGCAAATGTAAACCAAGCATTGTGGTGCTCAGGGAAATTGTTTTATCCAATAATTTAAAGCTACATTCTCGAAAGGGGCGTTTATACCTAACATAGTGTATGTGTGTGCCATTTTATGTAGACTACAACATGAGAATAAATTCAGGAAAACTGATGTCAGAATAGTTCTGTAGATTTCTCCTATTTGAAATGAGGCAACACACTGTATTTAAACTCCATGTCAATACCAATAATGTCCATTAGATGCCACTATGGCTCCACCATTGACAAAAACTAAACCTTCTGCAATGGCATGCAGCCTGGTCAAAAAGCTATTAGCAGAATGAGCTGTGATAGTCAGGGTGGTATTGGGCCAAAAAAGTGTCTGAATACAAGATTAAAATCATTACATCCTAGTAAAGAGTGAAAGGGGCAGCACCGTGAAGATTATCTGCTTTGACTTTTCCCTATAGCATTTGATGCCTTTTGATGCTTTTGTTGAAACTGTGGCTAATGTAGATGAATGACTCCATCATATCGTGGTTGGCAGACCATTTTGTGTGAATTCATGATTGTGAAATAGAAATAAGAGCAGAATAGGCTCTCACAGAAAGACTGTACTGGCTTCCTTCCTGTGGAGTCTGTATACGGCATCATCTTCATGTCATCTGCAGAGATTCTTTTATGACACAGTGGGGAGAGATGGTGAAATATGAAATAGAAGTGCACTTCAGGAGCTCTAACCCTCTTCAATTCAATCTCCCTGCTTATGGTATGGATCTAAATGTTGTGAAGACTTACAGTTAGCTAAGGTTGCATCTGAGAATTTAGTACAGGCAATGTGCACAAAAAGAGCCTTTGTCTCATGAGTAGACTGGTCCCTCTGATTATGCTGATCATATGTGGCCACTGCATCAATCTGTCTTAGTTACTGCAATTTTCTATGCAGTAGTGTGTAGGGGCAACAACATTACCATTGCTGCACAAAATCTCAATAAACTGAAAAGGAATAGGTCTTCTATATAGATTTCTATAAGTCAACTCTATAAGCCCACTTCAAGTTATAATATGTTTGGAGTGTCTTAAACATATACTATATTATTGTTCTGCTTTGCAGTGTTATTACACTGTTGCTCACACTATAAGCCTCATTCACCAATCTCTTTCTAATTTCAAAATGACTAACTTGATGGATATATTATATCATTATTTTACATCACGCTAGATTAGATTAAAATCATTGGGAGGAATAATTTGGTGACTCTAATTTGCCTAGAATACATGTTTTTTGAACTGTAGATTTCTAACCAAACACAGAAAGGACTCTGTCACAGTGCTAGTGATAGTGGCATGATGGGGATTAACATCCTCCCTGGGGTTACGCTGGGGCTGTAACTTACAACGTTTGTCTGTGAATATAGGTCGGCTTGTGTGTGTCTGTGTTACTATGTGTCTGTGTGTGCGTGTCAACGCAGCGTGTTGTGTTGGGTTGTGGCCACCCAGTTCACTTAAGTCTATTTTCGCATTATCATGAGTCTCTCTTTAAATCAGAGGTGAAAATGGAGTTTGTGCATGTTCATTGTGCTTGTACTTGTAATTTTGTCTTTGCCTGTCTGTGTACTATATGTGTGTATAGCTGCCTCTTGCTTCATTCGGCGTCCCTTATTATTGAATGTGTTTTTGGTTTTGTCTTTTCCCAATTGCTGCCCGTTTTTTGTTCCTCTCATGCCATGTTCCTCGCCCAAGATCCTCACTAACTGTTTTTGTGTATTTTGTTGTTTTCATTTGTGTTTTTTGTTTAAAATAAATCTTTCTTCACTTCAGATTCATTTTTGTGTTTTTTTGTACAGGATGAGGTTCCCGTAACACCCAACTAATATGGGGCCATCTTGCTATAAGGTGAAAGTTCTACCTTCTGTGCCAAATTTCTGTTTATGGCTTAACTGAAAAAAGGTTGTAATAACATCAGCATTACATCATAAGTTGTATATTTACACCCAAAATGTCTTAGAGGCCTAACAGTTAGAAAAGTTTGGGCTCAAGTAGAATGCTTATCAGGACTTTGTTCTCTGCATGACTTGGACATAGTAGAACCATTACTAACACACTGACACAGATCTGAACAGTGCCAAGCAGTGCTGGGGTTGGACTTTCATACTTATGCTAATTGTTCATAATTACGGAGTTCATAATATTATGGAATGTCTGCAAAAGAAGTTGGATTCTGCTCTCACTTACTGCACAGCTACTTCAAATTGCAATTCTATACCAGCCTCTCATTTTTTACTCTTGTATTTAATAAGGCAAAAACAACCCCTTCCAAAATCATAGACATTTCATAAACCCTACTGACTTTTACAAGGCAGTGACATTTGTTTTCTAACAGAAAGTAACATGTTAACAATAATTGTACAGTACATGTTTGTTAAATAACCCCTAAAAGGGTTGCATTAAATAGACTCACAGGACTATGTTTTCTAGCAGCCCATGCACTTCAAATGAGCCAGATCACTCACAAACTTTTTATTGCTTCATCTTTTTTTTGTATATACAAACCTGAATACAAAAAAGTTGGGACAAAGTACAAACTGTAAATAAAAACGGAATGCAATAATTTACAAGTGGAAGGGGAGTAAGGCTTGAAGAATTGATGCAGGTTTTAAACTATTTTATTATGGTGTGGATAGGAAATGGAGTTGCAAAGAATGTTGTTGAGGTGAAAAGGGTGTCAGATAGGATGATGAGTTTGAAGTTAGAAATTGAAGTTATAATGGTGAATGTTATCAGTGGCTATACACCACAAGTTGGATGTGAGAGTTGAATGTGAGAAAAAGAGATTCTGGAGGGAGCTAGATAAAGTGGTAGAGAGCATTCCCAGAGAGGAGATAGTGGTGATTGGTGCAGATTTCAATGGGCATGTTAGTGAGGGAAACAAAGGAAATGAGGAGGTGATAGGCAAGTTTGGTGTTAAGGATAGGAACCTAGAAGGACAGATGGTGGAAAGGATGGAAATGGCTGTGGTAAACACATTTCCAAAAGAAGGAGGAGCACTGGGTGACCTACAGGAGTGGAGGCAGGAGCACACAGGTAGATTACATACTGTGTAGACGAGGTTGCTTAAAAGAAATTGGAGACTGTAAGGTAGTGGCAGGGGAGAGTGTAGCTAGACAACATTGGATGGTAGTTATCCAGAGGTTATTCAGAGGAAGAGGTTGGCAAAGAAGAAATGAGACAGGGAGAGGACTGAAAAGGGTAAGCAAGAGTATAAAGAGATGAAGTTTAGGACAAAGAGGGAGGTAGCATAGGCCAAGCAGAAGGCCTATGAAGAGTTGTACGAGAGGTTAGACAGTAAGGGAGGCAGAGAGATAGAGTGGGAAATGATGTGCAAGATGTCAGGGTGATCAAGGATAGAAATAAAAATGTACTGACGGTTGAGGAAAGGATGAGAGAAAGGTGGAAGGCATATTTTGAGGACTTGATGAATAAAGAGAATCACAGGGAAAGAAGGCAAGGTAGGCAAAGGAAAAGGTAGGCATGAAAAATGTAGAACGGGAGGTAGCAAATATTGGCAAGGATGAAGTAAGGAAAACTTTGAACAGTATGAATAAGAGAAAAGCAGTCAGACCTGATAACATACCGGTAGAGGTATAGAAATGTATAGATGTATAAAGATGCGAGTGATGTTTTTGACTGGACTATTCAATTAGATTTTTGAGAGTAAAATGATGCCTGAGGAATGGCGGGAAAGTGTACCGATTTATAAGAAATGGGTTGATGTTCAGAGTTGTAGAAATTACAGGGGCATTAAGTTAATGAGCCACACAATGAGGATTTGGGAGAGAGTTGTGGAAGCTAGGCTTAGAAAGCAGTGACTATTTGTGAGCAGCAGTATGGTTTTATGCCAGGAAAAAGTACCACAGATGTGATTTATGCTTTAAGAATGCTGATAAGGAAGTATAGAAAAGGTCAAAAAGAGCTACACTGTGTCTTTGTGGATTTAGAGAAAGCTTATGATAGGGTGCCGAGGGAGGAACTGTGGTGGTATACGAGGAAGTCCAGAGTGGCTGAAAAGTATGTTAGATTGGTGCATGTATGAGAACAGCATGACAGTAGTGAGCTGTGCTGTAGGAGTGACAGATATCTTCAAGGTAAAGGTGAGCTTGCATCAAGGATCGGCTCTGAGCCTCTTCTTGTTTGCTCTAGTGATGGACAGACTAACAGATTAGGTCAGACAGGAATCAACATGGACTATGATGTTTGCATTTGACATTGTGATCTGTTGTGAGAGCAGGGAACAGCTAGAAGAAAACTTGGAAAGGTGGAGGTATGCTCTGGAAAAGAGGAGAATGAAAATCAACATTTGTAAGACAGAAGGTAGGTAGATGAAGGTAGAACTGTCAGGCTACAGGGAGAAGTGGTTACAAAGGTGCAAGAGTCCGGTATTTGGGATAAACTGTCCAGGGAAATGTGGATTGTTTAAAAGAGGTGAAGAAAAGAGTACAGGTATGATGAAGTAGATGGAGAAAAGTGTCAGGAGTGATGTGTGACAAAAGGGTTGCAACAAAAGTAAAGGGAAAGGTATATAAGAGAGTAGTGAGACCAGCTTTGTTGTATGGTTTGGAGAGAGTGGCACTGACTAAGAGACAGGAAGCAGAGCTGGAGGTTGCAGAGCTTTAGATGTTAAGGTTCTTATTGGGAGTGACCAGGATGGACAGAATTAGGAATGAGAACATCAGAGGGATAGCGTAGGGTAGAAAATTGGAAGACACAGTTAGAGAGGGCAGACTAAGGTGGTTTGGACATGTGCAGAGGAGGGACAGTGGATATATTGGTAGGAGAATGTTATAAATGGATCTGCCTGGTAGGAGACAGAGAAGAAGACCAAACAAGGAAATATATGGATGTGGTCAATGTAGACATGCAGGTAGTTGGTGTGAAATCAGAAGATGCAGAGGACAGAGAGGTGTAGAATATTGATTCACTGTGGCGACCCTTGAATAAGGGAGAGGCTGAAAGAAGAAGAAGAAGAAAAGAAGAATAATTTACAATTGTCAAAAAGTGATACTGTATTCATAATAGAACATGGACAACATATAAAATGTCGAAAGTAAGACATTTGGAAATTTCATGGCAAAAATTTGGTTGATTTGAAATTTCATGGCAGCAACACATCTAAAAAAAGTTGGGATGCGGCAATAAGAGGCTGGAAAGTTAAAGGTACAAAAAGCAACAACTGCTAGGCCAATTGGCAATTGGTCATTAACATGACTGGGTATAAAAAGAGCAACTTGGAGTGGCAGCAGCTCTCAGAAGTAAAGATGGGAAGAGGATCACCAATCCCCCAAATTCTACACCTACAAATAGTGGAGAGATATCAGACAGTTTGACAGTGTAAAATTGCAAAGAGTTTAAACATATCATCATCTACATTATATTTTAATATTATCAAAAGATTCAGAGAATTTGGAAGAATCCCTGTGTGTAAGGGTCAAGGGTGGAAAACCATACTGGGTGCCTGTGATCTTCAGGACCTTAGACGGCACTGCATCACATACAGGCATGCTTCTGTATTAGAAATCACAAAATAAGCTCAGGAATATTTCCAGAGAACATTATCTGTAAAGACAATTCACTGTGCCATCCGTCGTTGCCAGATAAAACTCTATAGTTCAAAAAAGAAGTCGTATCTAAACAAGATCCAAAAGTGCAGATGTCTTCTCTGGGCCAAGGCTTGTTTAAAACAAACTGTGGCAAAGTGAACCCCCTCTGTTCTGTGGTTCTTTATGGAAATCAGGGATGCGGTGTCCCTAAAAAAGGGAAAGGACGACCTAAGTTGTTATCAGCGCTCATTTCAGAAGCCTGAATCTGATGGTATGGGGTTGTATTAGTGTGTGTGGCATGGGCTTACACATGGAAGGACACCATCAATGCTGAAAGGTATATCTAGGTTGTAGAGCAACATGTATGCTCCCATCCAGACGACGTCTGTTTCAGGGAAAACCTTGCATTTTCCAAATTGACAATGCCAAACCACACACTGCATCAATTACAGCACCATGGCTGTAATTGGACACTGAAGGGTCCAGGTACTGAACTGCCAGTCTGCAGTCTAGATAGAAAATATTTGTCGCATCATAAACAACAAGATACAACAAAATGCAACTAAAATCCTACTTTAGACAAGAATAACATTCCTATCTCTTAACGTCAGCAACTTGTCTTCCCAGTCATCATCTGTTTACAGACAGTTGTAAAGAGAAAAGCTGTTGTCTCACAGTGGTAAACATGGCCTTGTCCCAACTTTTTTGGTGAGATGGTGAGACAAAATTTCAATTTTTTTTCCCCCTTTTCTCTCTTCTATCCTCTCTCTCTTCTCCACTCTTTCGGATGAGATACACCGAATACGGCGGAGCAACCAGGAGATGTCGGCAACCCTGCACCCGCTGGATTCCCTCCGATTGCCCATTTACTCTTATTATTATGATAAATGTTATATATTATTGTTAATTATGAATTTATGTATATGATTACATCACCCAAATGAGGATAGGTTCCTTATGAGTCTGGTTCCTCTCAAGGTTTCTTCCTTACTTATTCAGGGAGTTTTTCCTTGCCACTGTTACTCATTTGGGATAAAAAACAAAAAAAAAAGTTTTGTGGAGCTTCTTTGGGACAATGCTTACTGTTAAAGGCACTTTATAAATAAAATTGAATTGAAATGAAATCACCTAATTTTTTTCTTTAAATGATATATTTTCCCAATTTAAATATTTGATATGTCATCTATGTCCTATTCTGAATAAAATTTGGAATTTTTAAACTTCCACATCATCGGATTCCCTTTTTATTTACAATTTGTATTTTGGCCCAGCATTTTTGGAATTGGGTTTGTATATATATAGGCCACAGTTTACTCATGTCACCTCCATCCTGTGTTTGTCATTTTCACTGATTCATGCTTAGCGTTCATTCTAATGATCATGAACATTATGCCTTGCTCCAGCTCATAGTTAAGGTTTATACATTTTGGTTTAATTGGTTTTTATTTGTGTTAAATTACATTTCACTTTGCACGAGCATCTGCTTTTGCCGCAATGTGACACATCTTGTCCAGAAGTCACTGTGAATAAACTGTTACTATAGAAACTATAACATAGTAGAGAGTGCACATTATATAAACTTCTTATTCTGACCACAGTAGTGGCAGTCATGCTTTTCTTTCGCCTGTCATATCCTTAGACTTCACCAAGCCACATAATACTCGGTACAGTTGAAGCCCCTGCATGCCAGTTAAGAAATGTAATTTCTGTGTCCTAATGTGTGCATTGCTTTTCATGCTAGCACCCTCTGACCTGGGATTGGTTAATTTTGGCAACTGCGCAAAACCATTAACCTTATATTATAAACTTTTAATGGCAGGTTGACCTCTAGGATGCACATTAAAAAGGCACAGAGTGCGGGGACAAAACAAAATGGTGGAAGATAAACACAAAATGGCTGAACGGCAAAGGACCGAAGATATTTCAAAATAAACTCCGGAAGTCACTTGTGTTCCACAACACTGTTCCAGTTCAGGTGTATTTATTTAGTGCTTGCGCTCTTGCGTAATGTGTATGATGCTACTCACGGATTGGGAGATTGGTTTAAAAAAGGTGGCCACGGTTTTAACAATTACCCAAACTCATCACATTTAGTTTTGGAGTAGCACCACATACTGAACATTTTCAAATAAGTATCTTGTGATGCAAAGGCTCATAAAGACAAAGTGATGAAAAGCATTGTATTGTTATAAAGTTCTTTATATTATTATTAGTAATTTTATGATTCTTCCAGACTTTTGTTGGATAAATGCGGCCTGAATATACAGGGGTTAGACAATGAAACAAACACTTGTCATTTTAGTGTGGAAGTCTGGTGGCCAATCTTTATTAAATGCACATTGCACCAGTAAGAGCAGAGTGTAACGGTTCAATTAACAGGGTAAGAGCACAGTTGTGCTTAAAATATTGCAATGCACACATCATTATAGGTGACATACCAGAGTTCAAAAGAGGACAAATTGCTGTCGCATCTGTGACCAAGACAGCAAGTCTTTGTGATGTATCAAGAGCCACTTTGGGG
>JAOUQV010000024.1:10114635-10127962 GCA_028565295.1 Aspidoras spilotus | reverse complement strand
TTTGTGATGTATCAAGAGCCACTTTGGGGTGTTTTGGAGGAGCAAGTCAGGAAACGTTTTCCTCCACCAGCATTCTGCAAGAAGGATGGCTTAAAATCCCTCTGACCACTTTGCAAGACTTGTCATCCCCAAGACGAATTGATGCTGTATTGGCCGCAAAAGGAGGCCCTACACCATACTGATAAATTATTGCGGTCTAAAACCTGGTGTTTCAGTTTCATTGTCTAACCCCTGTCACTTTTGACATTATCTGTCTTTTACTATTGCATTCTTCTCTTTCGTCATCATTGTTTTCACTTGCCACTTCCATCATCCCGCTTCTCAAGCAAACATATCAACTCCCTCATACTTCTTCCTTTGCGTAGGTGTCATTCCCAAGACAAATTGATGCTGTATTGGCCGGTCTAAATCCAGGTGTTTCAGTTTCATTGTCTAACCCCTGTATGACATGTATTAAAATGCATGCACCATCATTGCTTGCCAATGGTTGGCTGCACAAATGTGCTCTGTGGTATAGGAATAAGCCGAGGGATAGGGATAAGCATCCCAAACTCTTGTAATACATATATTGCCACCCTGGTAGTCAAGCTCCTGGCTTTTTTCAACAGTGTGATCTACACATTGACATAACTAGGCTATGTTGTATAGGAATAAAAAATGTCCAAAACACATTTTTCCCAACCAATTTGCTCTATTTTAAGAAGCAATGTTCCCAGAATTAAAAAAATAAATATATAAAAGAAAAGATCTTGCCTAACTTCCTTCCAACCAAATTTCACTGAATTGTTTTCAAAGACTCGTCATAACCTTAATTTGTAGACATCAAGGGACTAAACTGGTATTCATTTATGCATTATAACTAAGAAATAGATATAGAGAATAGGATAGAGAGAGACACACACACACAACAGATAGAGAGAGAACTTACCTATGCAGCGTGGCTGAAAACCACTCCAGGTACCATCAGCCTGGCAGAAGCGTGTTGTGCTGCCAACTGGTATATAGGGGGCGCTGCAGCTAAATGACACCTCGGACTGGTAGATGAAGCTACGGCCTTCTCTAAAGCCATGAGCAGGGATTGCTGGATCTCCACAGAACTTTGCTGTAATGATAAGATAAAAACTTAAATGAAGAAAATACAAATAATATTTCACTTAGGCTCAGATACACACAATAAGAGCCAAGTTGGTGCCTGGTATTTGTAAACCATATTGGATTTCTCTTCTGTTAGATTTAGCCAGTAATTGAATAAGGGATCTTATCAACAGCATACAGCGTACAGAAATAATTAAAGAGGCTCTCATCATAACAGAGCGTTGCTTCCTTGTAAGATAAACAGGTGCCAATTTGATTATTTTTTCTAATTTCATATCTGGACCAGATGAACATGTTTTCACTGCTTTGGGAAGGTAATATGAAGAATAAGAGTCTCGAAGGCCTGAAGTATCTCAGAGTAAACATTCCCTGTGACTTAGTCATTGTCCAGCAAGCAGCACATCTCTGGGGGAAACAATAAAGGTGGAGGTTAAGACACCAGCAGGCTGATTCATAATGAATGTGCTGTGTGGATTTCTGAGATTCTGCCTTACATACTCTGCTTTTTTTATATAATACATTTTTTAAAAAATTACTGTCAGGATATAAAATAAAATGAAAAAGAACGAGAGAAGACAGAAATTCAGTGTGTAGAATGACTACAAAGATAGATTTTTGAATTAACTCTAGTCATTAGAACAATGTCAGGCTTTAGCACTAGAAGAGAAAGATATAAAATGGCTTTATGTTTTCTCAAAACCACAATTTTCTTGTACTGACCCCTTCTGTGTCTGTAGCAATATACAAAACTTGGAACAACATGTCATAACTCTGTCTTAAGTGTCTGCTCAAGCTAATGCTGAGCTCTATTACCAGAATATCGTAGACATCAAATAATAGTATTAATGTAAATCTTTTTTGTTTTTAACCCAGTTTCTACTGACTCAAAATCAAATACATTTCGTATGGAGCACATTAAAATTAAAACATTGGGTTAAAGTGTAAAGAAAAAACTATATAGTGTATAGTATCTCTTTTACAGTGTGGAGCAAACACCAACCGTGCCATGTGTAAAAGGACATGCCACAATGTGAATCAAAAACCTTATTAAACTAATTTGCAACTTGTTCATGCTGAACAACAAAAAGAATGCATTATTGTTTTTTGTCGTTTTCCACCTCTGAAATATGGCCTGCCTGATGCGCCTGCTCAGCAAAAAGAAGCCGAAACAATAGTTTATGCTTTTATTTCCTCCTGCATTTTATTTGTTATTTGATTATTGTAACACTGTCTTTTCCCCAAAATTAGGGAATCCTTACTTTATCTCTTTGATCCATAAGTTGCTCATCCTCAAAAACATATTATACATGTTAAATAATTATTTTTAGCTAGCAAATTTTATGATAGATGATAAGAAACATACTCCTTCATGCAATACACATTTTGACGTTGACATTTCAATGTTTTAACAATGTTAAAAATGTCTAAAAAGTAAAAAAAATGTTTGAAATATATTAAACATGAAATTGTTCTTTTGTGCACAAAATACATTACAAAATATGATACAAATTATTAATCTTAACCAAAAGTGTCATAAAGACAAATTAATATTAACATAGAGTTTTTTTGACACACTTATGGAAGAGTGTAGGGCCAAGTCACTTATAAGGCTTAAACAAACCTTTTTCATGGCTTGTCTGTGCCCTTTCATAAGAATAACAGTAGTAATAGTATCAATTCTTATAATAATAAATTATAGATTTAATTAAATGTTCTCTCAACGCAACTGACACCTTCTTCTCAATGAGAAATCAGGGTTCGGGGGAACTAGCCTGTCCTGACACAATGTTTGCAGCTGGTTACACGAGAGATTTGTGGGAGAAGTGGTCGGTCGTGTTCCTGGTGACTCTTTCTGTGGAGGACATTGAGGACATCTTTTTATTCAGAACCGTGATCAGTGGCTTTCTGCTTTGCCCTGATGTATTGGCTAACGGAAATAGCTGTCCGAGCCTCTTTAAAGCTGCCTAAAATGATTGACGCACTGGGCAAAGCTGTCAGCACTCAGATTGTGAACTTTTGGATAATATCATGGCTAATATCATGGCTCTGCTAAGGTAAATGGAACATATAAGACCGAAATTGACAAAATAGACATATTACTGGAGTGTGAAATTAAAGATAACGAAACACTACAATATTATTAAATTATGCAGCTATTTTTATATTTTATGCAAAAGGCTGAATGGATAGATTGAAAGATTTTTCCATAACCTGACATATGTTGATGAATTTTTAATGTGGAATGCAGAAGCAACTGCATTGTTATAAGGCTTGTGTCTCATTTTACTGTCCCCTTTATCCACAAACATTTCTCTTTTCGATTGTTTCCAATTTCTAAATATGACACTTGTTAGAATCCCTACGGCTGTGCATGGATATTTATAACCCTTAACTGTCAGCTCTTGTCTTATTGTCACCCCATTCTGCCATCTTCTAAACTAATAGAAATCATATGGCAAGCTGGCCTCTGAAGACCTTCCCTCTTAGCTGCCTAACAGTTCACAATCTGATGTGACATTCATTTATGGTGGGGTCAGTAGTTGGAGACCTGTATGTCAGAGAGAAATCCCGACCTGGGTTGTGGCTGTAAAGTTGCTGTAATGTAACCCTAACGTGATTAACAATAAATTTATTGTCACTGTCATGACACTGTGACAAAGTTGTAATGTTATCCTAGCAGGACTGGAGCATAGGGTGAGCTGTTGCTGTAATATCTCTGTATCAGGTGTACTGTAAATGTGATATGTCTGTAAAAGTGTGTGCATTGCTGTTGTATTGCCTTTGTAACAATATAACAGGCATGTGACTTTAACAGTATGTACATTTTTGTTGCAATGCAATAAAATATCTCTGTATAAGAGTGTAAAATAGCTGTAATTTGACTAACAGTGAGGGTATTGTTTTATGTCTCTGTAACAGAGTGTAACATATCTGTAATTTGACCGTAACAGAGGATGTATTGTTGTTTTAATGTCTCTGTAACAGTGTATAATATAGCTGTATAATGAGACTGTAACACTATGTGCATTGTTGTAGTAATACCTCTGTAACCGAGCGTAACATACCTGTAACGTGACTATAAAAGTTGGAGTATTGATACTTTAAGGCTTTAGTGTTTAAGAGCCCTTCTCTAGGCTTGATTGTATTTAAAGAAGTTCAGTATAGCACAATATTTAAAAATTCAGACTCTGTGGTTTTCAGTATAATGGATATGTTATATTGAGGTGATGTATTGCACCACACAGAATGTGCTACCAAAGGTCAGGCTACTGGTAAAAAAAAGCCTACAATATATCTTTGTTTAGCTTTAATATCAGTAGTATTCCTGCTGCAGATGCAGTATCCGGGGTGAAATTGTTTAAGTTTTTCTTTAAGTAATCAAATATTTATTAACTAAGCTTATTGTTATTTTCTTCATTTTGATCATCTAGTTGAATGCATTTACAAGAATTGGATTGTGGCGCCTCAAAGCAAGAAGGAACCAGGTTTGATCCCCAGATACTGTATATTTTCTGGTTTCCCCAAGATCATGTTTTTCTAGTGTCTGGTTCTAGACTAGTGTCCCTAGGTCTTTTTTGCTATGTTACTAATCTTCTAGATAATCAGTTCTACATGACTAAATATGGAATTATGGAAATATTGTCACATATGCACCCAAATATAATTTCTGTTTCTGTTTTCTCTATTACACATGCACATTATGTAAAATATATATCACCCAATGCTAATAGATATTACCCAGTGCTCTTTCAACATAGCTCTAATACAACTGCAGTGAAATATTTCTGTCTAACCTAACCCTATTAAATTATTATAATGGCTGCATTGTTGCTGTAATGTGACTGTAACAGAGCTTCAAAGTAACAATAAAATATAATGTGTTTTTAAATTTTCAGTACTCACGTAGGCACTGGGGCACCTCTCCACTCCAAGTGCCATTTCCCACACAGGTGAGTATGGCAGGGAAAGAAAGTTCATAACCTGGAGAGCAGCTATAGCTCACACTGGTGCCCCATTCAAAGTCATTGCCCTCCAGCAGTCCATTTGAGATAATGGGTGGGGCGCTGCACGTGACAGCTAGAGGAGAGGAAGACAGACACAGAGTGATAATTAGAGAGATGGAGTGAGGTCAAAATATGCTATCTGAAGCAAAGTATTTTCTGTTCAGAACCAAAAGCGCAAAATGCAAGTAATTTCAGCAAGCGTGGGCTAAGAAGAAGCTTAGATTCCTACTGAGGAAAGTGCAATAAATCTTATTTAGTAACAGGTCTGCAAAAAATATTCTTTATAACACTTTTAATATGCATCTCTACATTTAATGAATTAACACCTAGTAATTTCTATGGAAATGACTTCCAGAGATTAGTGTTTACACATACTGCCTCACACAGTTATCAGAAACTCAGTTATTCTAGGACTTCCTAAACAGACATGAGTACTAACATGCTGCACAGAATGTGTGGAGGCAGGAGAGAGTCTAAACAAACCAGGATGTTCACGCTATATAGCTCATGCCCAAGATGACTCATGTCCTCTCGGACAGCATGTTGCCCTATCCAACCCAAGTTCTCTCGCAGACTGGTATTTCATTCATGTTCTGCAGAACAAGCAGACAAGCTGCCAGGAAGAAATACACCATAAAGCAACAGAATGAAGTATCAGTTAGTTTACTCATACAATGTATTGTATACATGGGAACCAAGCTTTATTGCTGAAAGCAAAATTGCCTGGGTTGTGATAAATGTTATTTATCCCGTTATGGAAATGATCTCTCTGCATTTAACTCATCTAGGTGTGCACTTCAAACACCCATAGCAGCCATTGAGGTGCACAGGTAGCCCCAGTGTGTCATATATATAAAATGTACTGAATTAATATTCCAGACTAGTGTCGGATATATTCTGAGGTGCAACTACAGGGACTTGACCATCGTCTAAGCAAATGAATGAATAATGCAAGGCTTCTATTACTTGTACAAACAGAAGACATAGTTAAATAAGGAAGACTGACATGTATACAGGAAATAAGAATGCAATAGAGACACAGCACTTGTAGTCAAAAATCATCTTCGTAATCATCTTTGAAATAACACACTATACAAGACCCACGTGCGCATTACTTTTTTTTTCTTAGTGAGAGCAATTCTCATTATTTTAGGAATATTTAATGCTCTGATTTTTTACAGAGATTCTGAATTGCATAGACTGATTTCCAGGGAATAATAAGACACATAGTTTCTGTGCATTTGCAGTACAAATCATAATACACTATTTAACATTCATTTACAATGGACAGACTGAGGGAAAAACAAATAAGAAATGATTGGGATGGTAGTAATCTTGCATATCATAAGAAGATTATTTTGTATAAAATCTGTAGTTGAAACAGGTAGAGTATCAAATACTTAGAGCATGTCTAATTCACTCAGAGCTGAATCTGAAATCTTAAATAATGTGTTGAAAGTGCATGGAAGCCTGACCAAACAATACAAATGTTTTGCTCATTAGTTATCATAAAGATGTTAGTAAATTTGTTAGCCTTTAAGTTTTAGGGTAATATGCAAATATGTTACCATTTTTATTAATAAAACAGACCATCTTTACAGTGCTTCTTCACTGCTACAAGACTGCAAGATTAGGCTAATATTGAAGGATTGACATCACGTGATATTATCTACAGAAAAGCTAGAACTGCCATATACTGCCAAATACAAAGGAAAGCTCTACTTCCTCTAAAATATCACAAAATGTATAATAACTTTATTTATAATAACAGAATAAGTCTTAAGATCTTCCTATCATTTTATATACTTTCCAATGGTGATTAATTTGATGGGAACTCACTAAAACAGAGTTTAAATGGCATTTAATGAGGCTTCAGAATGAATTTGACCAAAATGACCTTCAGTGCTGAGTAGCAAGATGTTAATTGGACAAATACTCCAATGACACTTCTGCAGAACTTCTCTCTGAATCGATGGCCAAGGGGGAAGAAAGATAGCATTGGAAAATTATACTTTGCTGTGAAAAAATCTAAAGTCTCAGGTAATTCAGATTCTTGCCATCTGCTTTACGTATTGTTACTTGTTAGCAATATTGCTCAATATTTACATAATGTACATTAAAAGTAAATTTATTGTTCTTACATTTGTTCCTAATTTGAGTTTGTTTTCTAATTTCATGGGAAACTAGTCTGTGAACTAGCTAGCAAGAGGTGCATAATGTAAGAAAATGCTAACCTTGTTGATTTGATTTATGGAAAAGCAATTTGATAGTCTTTCCATCATGGAGATGGACTTACAGAGTGATGTAACCTTTCTTTTCAACTATCCTTGTAAGTTTGTACAAGTTTATGTACAAGTTTCGTTGAAGTATTTGGAAATGACTTCCAGTTGATAATGCATTGACTAATTTTAGGTTGTTAGCCCAAAATCTGTTTCCTCGTTTAAAACCTCCAGGTTGAACTGCCAAAAACCCACCAAACCTCAAGTATGGACAGGCCCAGAGCATGTAAGTGCAGCAATCATGTTTATTCTACTTTTACAGGCCTAATTCCAGTATATTTTCTGAACAGCTTAGTAGTGCCACGAAGGAGGATAGACAAATACAGATCTGTTCTCATTGAAAATATTTTTTGTATCTTTGTGATGTGTTTTTCAGGCTTTTTTTTTTACAACAATTCTACAGGGAGATTACTCCAAATGGTATAACTGTGGGCCAATAAAAAAGAAAAATACTCCATATACCTAGACATATGTGCAATTGATTGCATGGAACCCAATTCTTCAAAGCTTTAATAGTTCTGTCAGAGGAAATAATGAAGCCCTACAACACATTTATTCCCATTGAGTCAAAAAAATCCAGTTAAGGAAAAATACTTTCTCTAAGGGATTTAAACTTTTCTTATGAACTCACCAAAGAACTCTTAAGTGTGATGTCATCCACGTGCGCCGCTAGTTACAACTGTACGAGAGAAATCCTCAACCGAAGCTAAGTTTCTTACTTGTTTTTCCTTATTGTTATATTATTCACACTAACACCTGCACTAAGACAATACAAAACATGCATTCACCAATGTTATAAAATTCAGGGCTTAACAGTTTTTCGTTTTCATTTATTTACAGAATGCGACGCAAAGAGCACGCCAATGCCTTCCATGTTGGACCTGTTTAATATCATTTGATATCATTTGCATAAGGTAACGTACTATTATGTCACACATACAGCTGGTTAAGTGTGTGGAATACAGGATGTTTAGTCAGTCCTTCGTCATTAGTGATGAATATTCCTGTAATAATTGCACTCTAATTAGAACTGACAGAAAATATATCAATTTTAAAGGTGCGCATACAGTCATTAGAGAGGGCTAATACCTGAATAAAAATAATATTTTTGAAAATTGTCAGTCAGGATTTATGCCCCATCATAGAATAGAGCCAGCACTGGTTAAAGTTGTGAATGATATGCTACTGGCCTCTGATCAGGGTTATGTTTCCATGCTTATATTGCTTGACCTAAGTAAAGCTTCAATCATGCTATTCTTATTCATAGACTAGAAAATGTTGTTCAAATCAAAGGAACAGCCCTGTCCTGTTTCAGGTCTTATTTGACTGAACGTTATTAGTTTGTACATGTAAATAGCAACTATTCTATGCAAAGTAGGGTAAAGTTTGGTGTCCCACAAGGTTCTGTCTTAGGCCCTCAGTTTAGGCTGAAACATGGTGCAGTGGCTGGCAGCCTAGACTTGAGGAATGAAATTGTGTCTGAGCCCCGAACACTAACTGGAATACTATTCCATAGATGTGGGGCTGTATACAAGAATGATCTGCCCCCACTGTACTCATAATACTAGGCACCAGCAAATAGCCTGCACCTTTTGATCGAAGTGGGCATGGTGGATCAAAAGAAACTAAAGGTTAACTAAAGTACTGTGGTGCAAGACCTTTTACTGCTTTCTAAGTGAGCAAACGTATTTGATAATCAATACGAAATTTGACCTGTAGCCAGTGCAGTGTGGATAAAACAGGGGTGTAATGCTCATATTTTCAGGTTATAGAAAGGATTCTGGCCACCGCATTTTTAACTAACTGAAGTTTGTTTATAGATAAGCAGACAACAGGGTATTACAGTAATCCAACCTAGAGGTAACAAAAGGATGGACAAGTTTTTTTCTGCATCATTCAGTGTCAGCATATTTCTGATCTTAGCAATGTTTCTAAGATGAAAGTATGCTATGCTGGTGGTATTATCTACATAAGATTCAATAGAAAGTCTAGAATCAATAATCACACCAAGTTTTTTTCTGGCTGTACATGGTGTAATTGAAAGACCATCCAGAGATGATAAAATATCAGAAACTTTACTTTTAGCTGCCTGTGGTCCTAATACCAGTACTTCAGTTTTATCAGAGTTAAGTAAAATAAAACTGTTTAATATCCACTGTCTGATGTCCTTCACACATTCCTCAACTTGAGTAAATTGGTGTCTGTCTTTAGGATTGGCTGACAAATATAACTGGTTATCATCAGCAAAACAGTGGAAGTTGATATCATGCTTGTAAATATTATTACCCAGAGGTAGTATATATATAAAGAAAATAGAAATGGGCCTAAGACAGAACCTTGTGGGACACCAAACTTTATCCTACTGTGCATAGAATAGTGGCCATTTAAATCTACAAACTGATAACGGTCAGTCAAATAAGACCTGAACCATGACAGTACTCTTCCTTTAATTCACAATCAATTCAGAGAGAAACACCTTTAGATTTGTAGCCATATTGGAAATAACCACTGTATGCATTGTGTATAATATGCCATCAGTAAAATACTACATATTGGGTTTTTTAATATTATAACAGACTGGGTTAATATCTAATAACTGAAATATAATCAATTATACATTCATTCATTTCTTCTCCATTTAATCCACATGGCGATCCACACGGCCAACTGGTGCCCACCTGGTAACTCTAGATGCAAGGACAGGAATAATGCCACTCCATCGCACAGCAGATTTAAATATAAATTTATGGTAAAAATATATTCTAGGATGAATAAGGGGATTTCGATTAATTATCTTTATAGCATCTTAGTATAAGAATGAAATCAGTGTTCAGTAGACAATTTTGTGGTTTATGCTGATCAACACTGCAGTAAAGACAAATAATCTTAAAATGACTGACAATAGTATCATTAACTCAACATTTATGCCAACTAGACATGCAGAACACTATATACAAATTATATATAAATGCAGTAGAAGGGCTAAGCTTTGGAAATATCTAAATGATGGCATTCTTTCAATGGTTTCCGAAATAATCAATTATATATACATTTAGATCAATTTGTACTCTGCTATATTAGCTACACAATGTAAATGTGCATAGAATGATAAGACGCCAAAATGTTTACCATTTAACAGGAAAGTGACAGCCGCTGCATTCTCGAATAAATGAGACATTTGCATACTATAACAAGTTTAGCATAATGGTATTCAAGACCAGGGCCTTATGCATGCTTTAAAGAATCAACCACCAATTGCACGTGGAATTTTATATCACTGGCAGATGCCAATTAAATGAACCCATTCAGTTCAATTCTGTTTCCTGATGGCATAATGACAGGATTCATTTAGTCTGTTCTCAAAATAATCACTGCAAATGTGAGTGGACTGCATTGGAAAGTATGGTTGGGTTAGTAATATTCTCAAGGAATGAAACAGCAAGGATCGGGGTAGCAAATATAAATGCTTGTTCCTATCCTGTTCAATTTCAGTGTAGTGTTATGTCTACTATTTTAATTTGCTGTCAAATTTCAATAGTTTCATTTTACAGAACATGAATGATTCTGATTTACATTCATAAAATTCGATTATTTATTTGAAATAGAATTTTTTAAACACGCACATCTATCAAAGCACGACCAACAGAGTACTGCAGATACACTATGCACTCCAGGAGGAGCATCTGCTAGTGCTCAAGGCAGAATCGTCCAGATGTGCAGCGCCTACAGTGCAATCTAAAATGCAAGGCACCATTACCAAGACATAAAAAAGCCTCTTTTGTGCTACTTAAATAGATAGAAAAGTGACTTAGCAAACAATGCTGCGCTATGTGTGGAGAACAGATTCTCTGAGACAAAATTTCTTAGCAAATAAATCAAGCTGTTAACCTCTGCAGAAGGGCACTGGGGCATTCCAGGTGCCATTCCCGGTGCAGGTGATAGTGGAGAAGCCCTCTGCTTCCATGATGTATCCAGGCTGACATGCAAAGGTGACATTTTGTGAAATGGTAAAGTCCTCGCCATACCTCACCCCGTTTGCTGGAACTCCAGGTTCACCGCAATTAATCACTGTGGTAGTAAAGACTAGGTCAGTAGGTCACATTATAATTATATTACAATAATCTACATTGATTTTTAAATTTGATAAAGCAGCTAAACCAACATAAGCCTTTATCATAGCAATTCATTACAGATGACACATCATAGCAATTCATTACAGATGACACATCATAGCAATTCATTACAGAGTACAAATCAGGAGTGGTTATTTTCAAACAAATATTTCACTGCAACATCAAACATCAGCCAAATTCGCAAATGATCTTAAATTATTCATTTATGCAGCAACAGAGATATCACTGAGAATCCTGACTCCTTTATACAGAATGATAAATTTCACTATTCTGTGAAGAAATCAATATCAGTGAGCAGGCACTTTTTCATGCATATCCCAGAGGTTTCACTTTCCTTAAATTACCGTTGCCTCGACTAGAAAAATATTCAGATAAGAGGGGAGGTAACTCGTGTAACT
Source organism: Aspidoras spilotus (assembly GCA_028565295.1). Taxonomy (NCBI): domain Eukaryota; kingdom Metazoa; phylum Chordata; class Actinopteri; order Siluriformes; family Callichthyidae; genus Aspidoras; species Aspidoras spilotus. Next base: position 10,116,053 of record JAOUQV010000024.1, on the reverse strand, counting down.
TGAAAGAAACCTCAGGGGAACCTAGAAACAAATTAATGTTGATACTTGGAACTTTTCCATGGCTGACATCATCTTATTCTGTTGACACATCTTAAATTTGATTTATTTAAAATTCTGGTTTAAGATCTATCAGTAGCGTTAGTCATATGCATGCCATCTGATCACAATAAAACGCTAATGTGGCTCCTCCTCTAGAAAAAAGCTGGCCAAATGTGTAGAACATCAATCAGAAGTGCTTTGGGATGCCACCTCTATACCCAATCAAAATGTAGAACACTTCATAGCTTCAGTATTTAGGGGTTGCTAGAAGTGAAGATACTACCTTTATGATAAGGAGATCCTTCTCAAAGTTTCTTTACAAACTTAGTCAGACTTTCTTTTTATTATTTATTTTTTTATTATTTCTCTAAATTTAACACAAAGACTAATGACTAATACATTTGCCTCTGTGTTATATCTGTTATATCTGACTAAAATTCTTTATAAAGAATGATCTAAGATTTAAAGAAATTCAGCTTGAATTAACTTTTTAAAAAAAAACCTTAAGGCATGAATTCAGTCAAGCCTTGAATCTATTGTCATCCTCAGCAGCACTGTGGAGGATAGAAGCAATTAATTCAACTATGAGTACTTTCTGAGCACATGGACTTTGAACACCTTTTCATAGCCTTTCACTTTATCTTATGAACTTCCTTACAGGAGTTCACCTTACATTTACTTATATTACATAATTCAGACTTAGGCCCTACATCCAAGGCTCACTTTCATTTAAATTCTCTCCTCTCTATCACAGGCACTCAATTACTCCCTTGATGTGGGCCATATTTTAATTTTATGAAGCCAAAGTCTTGAATCCTCAAAGGCATCAGGATTACAGGACACCTTTTATCTATCAATCAGAATGAGATTAGAGACTGAAAAGGTTCTCTTAGACGGGTCAATAAAGATTTACCTCCCATTGTTCAGGGTTAAACATATGGATACTGTATAAGTTCTTCATTCAATTAGAAGAAATGATACTTTCATATATAAAGAGTATAAAAGAGTATATAATTCCACGAAATTAGAATATCATGGAAAAGTTGATTTCCATAATTCCAAACAGTTAAACTTTCATAGATTATAGATTAAGAGAAATGAGTTCTTGAATTCTTGAATTTTGTTTATTTGATAATCCACTCAAGCCCACAGTCATCTCTTTTGCTGGTGCATCTTCTGCCACATTTTGTCCTTCCACTACTTAGGCTGATTTCTCCAAAGTATTCAATTTTTTTTTTTTGTGAGTTTTATGAGCTGGAAGCCCAAATTATGTAAAAATATACAAATGAATCATTGAAATCGCTTAAATTGTGGGCCCTGACTTAAATTTTCAAATGGAATTATGGAAATTAATCAACTTTTTTTGGAAAGGGGCTGTA
>JAOUQV010000024.1:9739121-9750752 GCA_028565295.1 Aspidoras spilotus | reverse complement strand
TGTTGGTGCACGTCTTGCTGGCGCATCTGTGACCAAGACAGCAAGTCTTTGTGATGTATCAAGAGCCACTTTGGGGGAGCAAATCAGGAAACGTTTTCCTCCACCAGCATCACGTTGTGACCTTGCCACTATCCTCCAAGAAGAATGGCTTAAAATCCCTCTGACCACTGCGCAAGACTTGTACGTGTCATTCCCAAGATGAATTGACGCTGTACTGGCCGCAAAAGGAGGACCTACACCATACTAATAAATTATTGTGGTCTAGAACCAGGTGTTTCAGTTTTATTGTCTAACCCCTGTATATTTGTGAGCATCTGTTTTATCAATAAAGATAACCTTGAGAAAAAAATCACAACTGAGGATTGCTTCAGCATAAAATATCTGTCCAAACATCTGCAAACCTACAGAATAAAAAATAGATAAAATACAGCAATAAAGGACAACTGGTACAGAACACCGCAAACTAAACATCTTTGCACTATACTTGATTTGTATCAAATTCCGAAGTGACCTGCCGTCTGAAGTGACACCATGGAATAATAATATTTTTATTAATTGTTATTAATTTGGTTAAAGGAGAGTTTTTAGGCCTGCAGGTGGGACACAAAAGACATTGATCAAATACATTGTCACTCTTGCTGTAGATAACTGCACATCAGCAATAAACTACTGATTTTTCCATTTCTGTGTGTAAAAGTTTATAGTTGTTGCTCTTTTAAAAAAAAAAAAGCCCATGTGTTGTAACAGACTGAGAGAAATTAATTGGTATTGTGGGGATCACAAGAGAAGCTGTAAGCTATTTCCTCTCAGCTGCAGAGGAACTGGAGCACAAGCTCTAAGGGCGGGTGATGTGTTTTGTGCCTGGGGCCTGCAGTGGCAGAAAATCTCTCCTTCCTCCTGGCAGGGTATAGGAGCTGGCAGCAGCATCAAATCCTGAGCTTGCAAAACAGTGGAATTAGGTGATGGAGGTGGGAGTTACTGGGTTGCCTATACACATCCTCCAGGAAGGCACCATCTGTCTACATCACAGCTGTACTTCTCGAATCACCTGGCACTCTCTTTCTTTTTAATTCAACTTCCTGAGTTTACCTACACACTAGTCTAGAGTTCCCCCTCCAGTCCTGGTACTGCTGGAGAATCTTGCTTACCTACTGTTTGTGTCCCAAGAGCCTGTGTAATGCTGTTTTAGCCGAGTCTGCTAGATAATCAAGTATATGCCTACTGCTAGCAACAGCTGCTTCTGTTTTTGTGTTTATTTAGAGGCTTCTGCCCCATACCCTTCCTCAATGCTACCACCATAAAACAGGCTCAGTGCCTTACACCCTCCACCTTCAGCACTGAATCCCTCCCTCCACAAACAGTGGCTTTCATTACAGCACTCAAGGTTCTTTTAACATGGAGGAGGTATTTGGCACTCCCCTCATTCATGCGTTTGTTTGTGGTGTCACACAAATCCCCAGGCCCCACAACTTGTCCCTCTCATAGTCTCCACACTAATAAGTAGGCCAATTCTTCATTAGGATGCACATCAGTGTTCATCTCCCGCCTGCTGTCCCTCCTTTTTGCTAGCCTTAGTAGCACAGTGAGCATGAACTAAACTATTGGCTACAAGTAAATTCCCCTGAGCAACTCTGATGTTTTTAAAAAGAGACTAGAGGAGACAATAATTCAGTAATACACAGGTAAATTGAGTCACATTCATATATAAATCTCCTTCACGAGATAAAAAAAACACTAGGAAATGAAGAGCAGGAAACTCTACTGGAGGTCACCACACATGAAGATCAGTAATCTTAATATAGAAAAAGGGATGAACTCCAGAGTCAACAGTCAGCCAACTCTACCCCTCATACATGTCTGCACATTCACTCTTGGTCAATATGACTCAAACAGATTGTAATCGGGTCGCGCTGAAGTCTTTAAGGCCGGAGGCCAGCTCTTGACGCCTCACTGGGGAAATATTTCAGCCCAGAATATGGAAAATTCATGATTTGTATTCAAACCAATGGGTCTAGTAGTCTAGATCTATGAGACAGAAAATCTTTTGTCATTTGATAGTCTGATGCAAATTGCTGCTGACGGGAAATCACTTTTACTGTAGCATATGTAACCCCTATATTTGACTGACATACAGTCGAGTGCTTTTTTTTTTGAGACAAACAAAAAAAAGGAAAAGGTTTTGAAATTCATCAGCGAAATGCATTTCCACTCTTCAGTACTGCCTTTAGGGATCTTCTTTTTACAATTTTCACACTTTCCTGATTATATAAAACTATATTCAAAAAGTTTTGATTGTATTTCACTGTATGGAAGAAAAAGAGAAAAAAAAAAAAAAAAAAAACCACAAACGTAAAACCCGGATACTCTTAAGCCATACTCAGATGGCAAATTGCATCCAGATTAAAAGCTAGATGAAGAATCTGAAATACTCTTAGACAATATACAGGTGAAGCTGTGAAAAAATGGGTTTTACTCCCAGCAAGAGAAAGAGAGAGAGAGAGAACAATAAGCACTTTGTTATTTTATGGGAACCAGTTAGCGCTGTTTAGAGCTTTATACAGCTTTAATTGGTGCACTAACAATAGGGTTATCATCCCATATTCTTTAATGCAGTTAGAAATAAAATGCTAATCATGTAGTTAGACAACATGGATAAAGCAGACACCTGCCTTTTTGTTTTAGACGATAATTAACCCGGCAGACAATTATTCAGCAGTCGCTTGTAAGCGCTTCTTTCGAACACACCCGTAACTGCCAATCAGGGTTTGGTGGGAAATTACTGATTCATGTTTAATGTCAAATGACCATTCTGAAAGAACTAGAAAAACTGTACAATCTGTACAATGGTGCAGTCTGCACAGAGCATGCAATGAACCAGAGTAAAATCACAGCGTTATAGAGTAGAGATTGCGGACATCCTGCGGAAATGGGAAATTCCATGTTTTGGGGTTGATGTTGTTGTGTGTGTGTTTGCGTTTGTGGAAAATAAATCATCATGTACGCTATGATTGCAGGAAATGATCAAGTCAGATTTCACTCGCATATTAGCCTGCATACTCAGTAAGGCTTGCTGACTGGTTGTTATGACAACCTACTCATTGATTCATCACTTAAAGCCCAAAGAAGCAAAAGAAATGTTCCAGTAGTTTATAAGGGAAGTTCCGATGTTGACACATTGTGATGCCCTGTGACCTGTAAACGGTTTTCGTAACCCTCTTTATGCAATACAATAAAAAAGCTGCTAATTATGGAATATGGAACTTGCTGCTTGTTCTTAAAGCATTATACATACATGGATTTCTAATACTATAGAATGGTAGATGTTCTAAATCCATTACTGGCCTCTGAGAAATTTGGAAAGAAAAGAAAAAAGAGGACATAGATTAATAATAATGGAATTTGATAATGAAATAATCTATTAATAAATTAATATCATACACTTAATTTAATAAACATTTAATCCAGAAATCACAGATAACAGGTGGCTAGTCAGCAATACAGAGAGCAAGGCAGGTACTATTGATAGGGCGCTATACAATCATAGGCGTCTCTCTCTCACACATACACATATACACAATAATCATAACACTTTTTTGACTGTAGATGAAACCACACATACACAGGAAGTACAATCAAAGCCCACACAGAACATATGCAGACCACCCTTAATCGAACCGAGCACCTTCTGTGATGCAGACAAATATTGACGCAACAAGTTCATTTTAACAAGACGAAACAAATTAATCATTCGATCAGATCTCGCACTAATGCTGAGATTGAGTGTGAAGCTGAATGAGTTGAACAGTAATCAGCAAGACCGCTGGCAGGACAAAACATAATTAAATGGAAAAAGACGGTTTTGTAATGAATTGTCCTTCGAATAAATAAATTAGACCCTTTTTTTGGGTTCAGTCCTCTAAATGCAAAGCTGCATGATAGACCTCGTTCTACCAGACCCGATTTAGTTATTCACTGTGTGCTAGATAGGGCTGAGCTTAGGAGATTATTTTCATAATTATCATAAATAAATAGTTTTCTAAAAAAAAAAAAAATGTTGGTGTTTCTGCTTAAAAATATCACTTTCAAACATTGCCATTTTCTTTGTGTTTGAGATAAGTATCATCATCAGAACGTCTCTTATCTCTGTGCTCGTTACATTGTGATCCATTCTCATCTCACACCCGCAAAACATCTCCAAATCCTGGCTCCACACCGGGTTCTTCCGGTTCTATGGGGCAGGACCCCTCCTTTACTGAGCCTGCTTTTATAAAGTGTGATGGTGACTCACACGCTAAGTCATGGTAACTTACAAAATATTTTGATGGACCTTAAAGCTCTTCTGAGTCCTATTAAGCCCATGCTGGTACAAAAAAAGAATTTAAAAAATCTGATTCAACATTTCCTTGAACGCTGGAGCAGAGCCTCCACCCGCGCTAGAATGCTTTATACGCTCAGTGACACGCCTCGGCTAATGACTTAACCACAGAGAGCACCACACCCCAGCCTCGCTCTTCCGGACCCAGCTGGGCAGACATGCGGCAGGGTAGTCGCAGAGTTGACTAATTGTGGGTAGTTTTTTTCTCATGTCTCTTTTTATTTCCTTGTTTGTTCATGTTAATTGTAAATACTGTAGGTGAAGCACAGTTTAATGTCATATATCTGTAAATAGATGCTCACGGGTATTTACTTACAAAAATAAATAAAAAATATCAGCATGGCTTTGCTGTAAAGTGAAGCAGGCGTGACACTCAAAATAATCTCTAGCAGTTAAGTACTGTAAATTAGCTGTGAATTAGTCTTTTATGCAAAACATGCTGCATAAAAGAACACATTGTTTAGTTCTATAAACATTATTAAATAAAAGAATTAATACAATAAATGAAGCTAATATTGCGTGCGCTTATACAACTCCTTCAAAGACTTTAACTTTCTTTTCTTGCAGAAAAACTAAGCAGCCTTCATAATTATATTTGCTCACTCATCCAAATTATTGGAATCAGATGTTCACATCACTTTCATGGTATATGAAGACATTTTAGACCACAGGTGTATGAAGACATTTTGGACAAATCCATGCTGCCAACTTTGTGTGAACAGCAGGCCTCTTACTCTTCCACATGACTAGTGAACAAAGCACGATTCAGCAAGATCCATAAAGACATGTATGACAGAGTCTGGTGTGGATGAACTTGACTTGCCAGCACAGAGTACTGACCTTAACCCGATAGAACATCTTTGGGATGAATTAAAGCGGAGACGGACAGCCAGGCCTTCTTCTTTAACATCAGTGTGTGACCTCACAAATGAGCTTCTGGAAGAATGGTCAAAAATGACCATAAACACACTCCTAAACTTTGTGGACAGCGTTCTCAGAAAAGTTGAAGCTGTTCTAGATGCAAAGGGTGGACCCTATGGATATGTGAGTCAAGGCAGGTGAGCAAATACATTTGGAAATATAGTGATAGATACATAAATTGTCAAAATGTAACATATAAGGATGGACATATAAGGTAATTCTGTACCTAAGCAGAGATTCATAAAAATAAATATTTATAGATCCCCGTAGGGAAATTCTTTCTCTACATTTAACCCATCCAGGGGTGAAAAGCCAGAGGTGCACTGGGAGCAGTTTGGAGTTAGGTGCCTTGCTCAATATTGGTTATTAAGAAGTGCACCAAATTGTAGTTTCCTTATTTGGGCCGGTTGCCACTTTTTTTTTTAAAAAGTGCCCTTTATTATGAACTAAACCAATTTTTATCTGTGGTGGAAAGCCAAACAAAAAAAACATGAATAAAGCCACTGAGTTCAAGATTCTACAACGTGGCCAAGCTCTGAGGTCATTGGAGGGAATGTGATGCGAGTTCATCCCTTGCCCGAAGCACTTTGTGGCGAAAAAGAAGTAAATGCAATTAGTCATAACAACTGCACATTTTCTATAGAAGCCTATATGGTATTTACAACCACTGATTAAGGTAGTGAGTGTCTACTGTCACCGCAATACTTACCTACCGTACCTCTCCGCTACACTGCTTTTATTTAATAACACACTGCACCAGGTGTATATTTTTAAAATTCACAGAATTCGACATAACTGCTTTGACAGAGTAATATTGTGATTAATATTAATATTCATACAGCCAGTAGTGAATTGTGTAGGGCTAATAGCACAACAGCACATTCTTGTATAACATGTGGTCTTATGGCTTATACGACTCAATTAAAAACATCTGAACTGTTTTTATTTTCACAATACATGACTGATCGGTGATAAAGGGTCACACACGACACATTCTTTCACCAAGAGGAAAGTATTGGCAACCGCTAAACATTTCACACATAGCCATCGAGAGCCAACTGCAGAGCGCATGGCTTGAAATAGTGTTGAGAATCGTGCATATGGATGGATGGATGGATGGACAGCTGGATAGAGGGTAGGTGAGAGGGTTGGTTGGGGTGGTTTATTCGACAGATGATTGATGTTTTCTCGGATTGGATGAGTGGGTAGATGACGGATTGGGTGTACACTGATGGATAGGAGGATATATAGATAAGTAAATAGAAAGACAGAATAACAGATAGATATTTACATGTTCCTGCCTATATCAGTTATATAACATATGTCACTAATTGAGAAGCAGCTGCAATTTTTTTTTTTTATGCTTATGGTTCCTCAGTATGCTGATTTAATTTAAAAGTGAGACGTTGTGAATTGTACGTGAATGTGTAGTCAAGTCATGAATTACCTGGACATTAAATCCCAGTAAAATTGGTTATGGCAATTACCCTGTGACTTATGAAGGCAACCAAAGATTACATAAGATCAAGCAGCATAACATATGGTGTACTAGCTGCTTATGGGACACAGATGATCAAAAAACAACATGTTCTCAGTTTCCTGGATATAAATTGAGCGTGTTGTACTCACTGGATTGTAACAGAATCAAATGCCCCCTGTCTAAGCACCGCTCTGTAAGGGTCAAATGTGGAATGTACACAACCAGACACACTATCTTATTCAGTAGTTTCCTTTATCTGTGTTAGATTGTAGAATAATACTGAAGACATTGAGATTATAAAGGATCACTTGTATGTATTAAACAGACACTAGATAACATTTTGGGTGGCACGGTGGCGCAGTGAATAGTGCTGTGGCCTCACAGCAAGAAGATCCCGGGTTAGAGCCCTGAGTGGGCCGAGTGGGCCGGAAATTTCTGTGTTGAGCTTGCCTGTTCTCCTTGTGTTTGCACAGGGTGTTCACAGGTTTGCGCCAGTGTTCTGGCGCATTAGAAAGACATGCATGATAGGTTAATTGTGGTTAATTATGATGGATTGGCGCCCTGTCTAGGGTTGATCCATTCCTTGGGTGGGCACAGGCTTTCCCCATGTCCCCAAAACTAGGATTAAGCAGGTATAGAAAATGAATAAATAGACAACATTTCTAACATTCTCTCATTTGCTTCCTGAGGTTTGAACATGAATGATGTGATATTCACAGGATTGTCTTGTCCTTTGTGGAATGTATTGCCTTCTGGATGATAGTGAGGTCCTATGTTTAGGGCAATGAAACTAAAATTCTGGTTTGTATGCCACTTTTTCATTTACTTAATAATAGTGTTATGTAATAGATTTGACTCTGGGTACCTCAATAACTCACCAACAAATCGCCAACGCAACTGACATCACTGAAAACCGAAATCGAACACTCAAACGCACAAATAGACACACACAAAGACACACACACAAAAAACCGCTATAGAAAGACAGTTAGAGAAAAAAAAGATATGGCATGCTATGCCTGGGATAAATAGAACACTCAACACAAGGTGGAGAATTGAATGATTGAGGTTGTTATGGTCTACGTCCCTTAATCCTGCCAAAACAGGAAGGCACTGTGTGCAGCCTAAGTGATGTGAAATCAATCACATTTCTGACAAGGATAAATATCCATGCAAATATTTAGGGAAAGAAACTGGACCCAAAAATGGGGAAGCAGATAGAGAGTGAGGGTCCTTACCCGCAGAAGTGATTGTGACTCTTCTTTGGCACTCTTGCCCTCTGTTGAGCTGGGGTACTGCTGCCCTGTCTTGTCGACTACTGTGCCTACTGCTGTCCCCTGCAGATAGCTCTTAGCATTTGAACTAAGGCTAAACACCAGGCCTGGGGAGTCTCTGAGTACAGCCGCACCTTTTTGTTGCTGCTCCTGTGGAACTGAGGTGGAGTTTATTAACCCTAGTGTAACATGAGGGTAAGGTGCAGGACTTCCCCGCAACACCTCTCCTACTCGCTCTTTGGGAACCCAGAGCATGCCCTGGAGTTGCTGCTCTGTTCCTCTGCTGGCATCAGGCCACGATTTCTCCTTCTCTTTCTCATCAGGGGCTTCAGTTTTGACAGCTTCGGCCGGTCTGGCCTCAGGAGGCACGAGGCTGTAGAGTTTAAGGTCGCCTTTACTTTCTTCTTTAATGCGGAGGGTGGATGGTGCAGAGCAGCCATTGGCTGGGGCGGAACCTGGCTCACAGGAATCTTGGCAATGAACCGAGTTGAAATGATCAAGCAGAGACGTGGTGTCTGCCGCCGTGAAGCTGCAGTGGCGGCACCGACAGCAGCCATGAACCCTCCTGTACAGAGATAGAAAAAGAGAGGTAGTGAGAGATATGAACACCATTAGCAGCAGATCAGTATGTTCTGTATAAACAATTCAGTAATCATTGTATTTTTTTTTTCATCTTTTGGCTTTTTCCCTGTCGCCACAGCGAGTTCTGTCTTGTATTTATTGTTCTGTATTGCTTCGTATTTATTGTTTGTACTGTTGTGTATTTATTGTTTGTACTGTTTGCACTTGTGCACTTTAATGTTTTGTGTAGCACCTTGGTCTGGAGGAACGTTGTTTCGTTTCACTGTGTACTGTAACACTGTATATGGCTGAAATGACAATAAAACTACTTGAGACTTGAGACTTGAGTTCCTCGCATTAGGATCTGGCACATGTTTTACGGCGGATGCCCTTCCTGACGCACCCCTCACCCTTTCGGGTTTAGGACTTCTCCAATTGACCTAGAATGACAATTTAGCATTCAATAACAGAAAAAAGGTATCCGAGGCGAACTGTGCACACTGTTAACCCGAACTGGATAGCTGAAGTTTTTTAAAACTGCAACTACCTCGATTTGATGGCCATTTTAACTTCAGATTCCAGTCAAACATTGAAAGCTAATGAAGTATTTTGCTATTAAACCCTTTCATCTCACTTTACTTCACATCACATTAAAATAATCAGGATTACTGTAATGTCCTGTCAGTTTAACCCATTCTTTTCTAGCCTCTTCCACATCGTTCCATCTGCACAACAGCTGCTCAATAGGTGTTTTCTTTCTTACTTTTGTGTGTAAAAATCCCACGAGATCAATACATTTTGAAATACTATACATAGCCTGTTATTTATGACAGAGTGAGGTTGAAAAGATTGACTCGCTGTGACGACCCCTGTTAAAAAGAGAGGCAGAAAGAAGAGGATATATGGCATGCTTGGTATTACAATGCCATAATCACAATCATTAGGATTTCCTCAGTTTGATATTGTAACGCATACCTGACACTTGTAAGTAGCAGAATTATAATTTACAGTTTAGTACTGCTGCCTGATTGGATAACCGAGTGAATGTCCGTGGATACTGGCGTTTCTGATAATGTAAATGAGCCATTTTTTAAATATCTGGTGCTTGGGTTCTTGTATTTCTCTCCAGATACCTCCAATGTGGTGTAAATGGTCCGCTTGCTCAGCTCTTTTCACCCGCACAATTATTCTATTTGTTTATTAATAAAGCAAATAGTAAGTAAGTAAATAGGCTAGACTTAAGTAAGTGAGTGGGTAATATTACTCCTGGAATTCTAAAGGATTTCCTTCATCCTTGGAATTTCTTTCTCCCATCATGCATTACAAGTAACTGTTTATTTTATAATCGCTCACTGATATGCTTTGGACTTTTGCTACTGATCAATAGTAGCAGAGCATGATATGATTCCAGTGTAAGAGTATACAAAGTTTTAATATAAAAGCATTTTTCTGAGGTATTCTTAATGCACTTCTTTAATTCAGAAATATTAGCATTTACTGCCTAAAAGGGATTGGCTTAGCTAAACATTTCCAGAATTGAATGGCAGTAGCTGAGAAAACGCAGGATTAGTTTTAAACACTGCATGCAGTTGATTTCATCTGGCTAAAAGGATGCAGTGGAGAGAGAAATACAAAGGTGTTTTGGAAAGCAGAACTTAAAATCTGCCTGGTATGAAAGAGTATGAAAGCTAGATAAAGAGCTCGCGAGTATCGCAATCCAGATAAAAGCTTCTCAGAGAGTCAATACAGGGAGAATACACTTAGTGATGGCTATTCAGGATCAGGCCTGAACGATGCCTCATTCAGACATGTGTGCATGTGTGTGTGGAGGGGGGGTGTTCCTTATAATGTAAATGTGACTAAAGTTATTGGGATTCATTGAATAATGACTGAGATCTGTTATCCAGGAACCTGGCTTTTACAGAAAGAGTGAAAAAAGCTGGGATGTAAAAAATAGAGGGAGCGAACAGCACGCCTTCACAGCTCAGCAGTAAACGAGGGACAAGAAGGAAAACGGTCATTCATCAGACAGCCTTCGCAGCATTCTCAGTTCTACTAAGGCAATGAGTCTACTTCCCATACTATTCATTTATTTTCTATACCCGCTTAATCCTAGTTTTAGGGTCACAGTGAATATGGTGTTGACCCGGCAACTCTGAGTGCAAGGGCAAGACAGGGCGCTATTCCATCAAACACAAAATCACACACACATTCACACACTAATGGACATTTTAGAGACACCAATTAACCCAACATGTATGTCTTTGGAATGCAGGAGGAAACCAGAGTACCCAGACAAGCATGGTGAGAACATGCAAGCTCCACACAGAAATTTCCTGGCCACCGTGCCATCACATCCCATACGAATTATTTAATAAAATAGTGCCTTTAGAACGGCCTTAATTCTTTGTGGCCTACATAAACAGAGAGAATTCCTCGGTTGATAACGAGTGGTTATTTTAGTTAATATTGCCACAACTGCCGCTCACTGGGTATTTTTTTTCCCCAGACAATTCTCTGCAAACCCTAGAGATGGTTGTGCATGAAAATCCCAGTAGATCAGCAGTTTCTGAAATACTCAAACCAGTCGGTTTGGTACCAACAACCATACCACGTTCAAAGTCACCTTTTTTCCCCATTCTGATGCGCGGTTTGCACTTCAGCAGGTTGCTATTGCCTAAATGCATTGAGTTGTGGCGATGTGTTTGGCTGATTAGATATTAACAAGCCATTGAACATATGTACTGTACCTAATAAAGTGACTGTAAAGTCTTTAGTACATCTGGACCTCATCTGGCTTTTTAGTGAATACCATGGGTATACATTTTTACTCAGGCATTATACTAAAACACATGCTTTTCATGCATATACAGCAAAGATAACAGTCAGATTTTCACCATATGTGCATGTTGCATATGACTTGCCTTTAGCTTGGGTAATATGTAAGCAATAAAAAAGTTATGTGTTACAGGTTTTTTGCTTCCTACTCTCTACCCGTCATCACTCGCATACTTAATGAC
>JAOUQV010000024.1:9697242-9709483 GCA_028565295.1 Aspidoras spilotus | reverse complement strand
ATTTGTTCTCTTTTGACTGTGTTCTTAAGCTATTTCATTACTGTGATAAAATTATCATAGCAACGCAATGGTCCGAAAATTTTACCCTGCAACTTCCCGACAGGCACCTAATGCGTAATACACGCATATTCATTCATTTATCATCTCTCACTTAGTTTACACTGGGTCGCAGGCCAGCTGGTGATCACCTGGCAACTTTGGTGCAAAGGCAGTACCAACCCTAGACAGGGCACCACTCAATCACACACTAAGAGCTACATGAACAAGGGGAGAACATGGAAAGTCCACACGGAAATGTCTTGCTGCAAGGCAACAGCACTACCCACTGTGCCACCGTGCCTCCCTACATGCATATTATTCAATTCACTTCAATTCAATTGAATTTTATTCATACAGAGCTTTTTACAATGGAACACTGTCACAAAGCAGCTTGACAGAAATTAAACACATGACAAGATGATGTAGATTCTATGAGGTATATGTTATACCTTTTAACCCCTATTGAGCAAGCCGACAGAGACAGGTGACATATTATTCCACAACTGTATGCTACACCTTGCATCTCGACATGCCATAAAGATCTCCCAAAATGCCGCTTTAGTAAAACAATATAACATTAGATTTTTTCATCATTCAGAATTTCCAAACAAGCCTTGCGCAGATTTGTGACATCCTGACGGACACACTTTAAACGCCATGTCTCTTAACACCCCGCAACACGTCCACTGCCAGATTTTCCACACAGATAAGTGGAGTGAAATACTCTATAGAGAAGACACTTGCCTTGTTATCGGATACGGGCGTGATAAACATCCATTCCTCTCGGCCTGTATCTCTTTTCCTGTGTGTAAGATCTCGTTGTTTTGGTTTTTCTTTTTTTTGTCTTCGCTCTGTGCCTCTCTACAACCCTCACACCACATGCAGACCACTGCTTCTCAAACACCTCTTCAAATACATGCAGCATAAATGTCAAGAATTAAAATCAAGTATTTCGAGGAAAGTGTTCATTGCTTTTGCAGCATAAAAAAAGCTTCCCACTGGTTTTACAAGATTCCAGTATTTGCTTTGTACAAAGATTCTCCTTTCATATGCCATGTAGCCCTAGGACTGATTAGTCATCCGAGCATGTTTGATAAAACAGCCACACCCTGAGCTATACCATCTATAATAGCTGTAACAACAAAGTGTGTATGAATGTCTTGCTTATCATGGGAACAACCTGAGTCATACGCCCATCTCAGTAAAGCTCCACGGCTAATCACATGCTGTTTTTTTCAGCAGCTTTCTTTTTCCATACTGTTACTTCATCGTTCATAGTTGCGCACATTCAGGGTGTGATGCTGAAATGTTTGTTCTACTTAAAAAATGAGGAAAAGACAAAAATGTAAACTAAATCCATTTTACACTAATAAAAATAAAAAAGGGGCACCGTTATTCATTCACAAATGTGTGGCTAATCAGGAAAAGAAAATACCCGGTGGGTCACAGCTGAAGTACACTGCATAAATGTGATCTACAACTGGCTTCATCGGCTACTCACATATTTATAAGAGAATAAAAATGTACCCTTTATTGAAAAAGATGATCCAATATTGCATAGACAAGCCTGAAGTTGCTTAGATATGACCATCAGGGTTTTACACACCTTGCTCTTGACGTGCATTTCCTCTGAACCCAATTTGTCTAACTGTTGATCCAAATCTCAGGTGGAATCCAATCCAATCGGTCATTATTCGCCTGATGGGCATCAACAGCTCTGTGAAATCTCATTTGTTTGTTACATTATGAACTTCCACAAATGATTTGTTATGAACAGGATTTTCCTTATTTCTATTCTTTAAATAAACAAACAGTGTGTCCACTCACACCTGATCATGTTCTGCAATATATAAATGACCAAATCTGGTCATTTTCAGGACTTGTGACTATCTGATAAATGTTTTTTAGATCTAATTTATGCAAAAATACATGAATATTCTATAGAGATTCTTCAAGTATCACACATGCATACACCAACATGATATCATAATTATTCTGACCATTAGACTGATATTCAATATTATGTAACTAATAGGTCTTGCATTTTTTGGTTTTATTTGCTTAGCTTTTATTGCTATATTCAGCTTGTAATAATAATTGTAATAAAACTCATACTAACAGTGCATTGCGTTGGATACAATGAATGGCGCTCCCCATGCTCAGGACATGGACCAACTCATCGATATGAAATTAATGGTCAGATTAGCGCGGTCCTAATGCCTACTGTAACACCCCGCTCTCAACAGTACTGCCTTCCACTTGGCTATCCTGCATTGTACAGTTAGCAGGAATGCCTTACTGCATGGTTCAACACTCTCCGAAATGGTTGTGGAACCAGAAATCAGAATAGACCACAGAAAGTAAATCTGGCTGAAAGAACTCTAGGCTTTCGCCTGATGTGACCAAAATATTGGACCAAATTATTTGGGAATAAATAAGAACAAAAAAATGGCCTTTATGATTGTGAGACCAGGGCAAGTTCATCCACACTCTAAGGTGCAAATAGTAAGCTTTGCCAGGTGAAATCTTGCTGATCATTTGGCAGCAGTAAGTTGGAGCTGAAAGGAATCAGTGTTGTATTGTCTATGCATTCTTTCCATCCTGTTGTCACCGACTAGCTCTTCCACCGTCCAACTGTCCACTTAAAAACCTCCCCCGCTGGCAAAAGCTGCTCAGAGCACTTAAAGCCATTTGGCTCAGATTCGGGTCAGTCCTGTCCGCCTCGAAATGTACAAGCCCTGACGTATAAATAAGAACAATATCAGATAAGTCTTGCAGGAAGCATATAAACATTTACATTCCCTTTCAAGTGCTGTTTATGGATATTTTATCTGCTATCTGGAAGTTAAGGACACAGTGAAGAAAAGGCCGAGGACTGCGGGCGGAATCAGAGGCGAGCGGTGAATCAAAAAGGCAGTGGAACCTGACAGGCCCACAGGCCCATTGACCATAATAGGTGCTGACTGTGGCGAGCGGCATGGCCAAGGGACTGGCTCTGAACTCTGCTCCGTGGTCCATAACTCTTCAGTGGGGAAAGGAGGGGAGGTAGGTCCGCCAAACTCCTCGCTCACCATCTACCACCCCACTCCACCCCCGACACAGACAAAGTGCAGCCTGCAGGGTTCAGACCAGGAGACAGGAATATGCCTGCTCAACACTCTGCTGCTATGTTTTACACAGCGGAGTATCTGTAGGCTTTCTGTCCGCCAGGCTGATTTTATCTGTTAGCTATCAGAATCTGGAAAAGATCTGTTAGCTGTGGCTCTGTGTGCGCTTAGTAAGAATAAGTCAAAATACTGAAGAAACACTTCATTCCAGATGAAATCTAATTAGGCAACAAATCACGGCACTTATCATACACAATCACCTAACCACAATCATGTTATTGTTATGTTGCAAAATAACAGATAGTATCCTGTTAAAGCGTTATCAGATACCATTAATTAACTAAGCATTGTTTAACATGATGCCTGTTGTCTCCTCCATGTTGTAACAACACCTACATTTGTGAATTGCCCTTCTTGTAAAAGGGAAACATCGGATAGCCTCAGGAGAGGGCCAGGGATTGGAAGCCTCTGGGGCTTCGGCTAAACAAATAAGATCTTAAAAGGTACTTGTTTCCTTTTGCCAAAAATACGGCCTGAATACACGACACTCTGCTCAGTTTACTGTTAAAAAAATACTAAGTTCACACAGTGCCGGGTCTCTAAGCACAGCATAAAAGGGGGGATGTAAAAATACCAACCACTGACTTTCTATTCAAGGTGATTGCTTGGTCACGATATCACTGAAACGAAACCCTTTACCATAAGCAAAAGAAGCCAAATCTTAAAAAAAAAATAATAATAATAACAATGGAAGTCTATAGCAGATTGGCAGTTACACACTGGAGTGAGCACAGTGCCGGTTCTGAGCCCTGAACTAGCCAAACAGTAGACACTGTACAGGCTTCACTCTGAGTGTGGTTTAAAGTGTGAAAATTATATTTTATATCCACAAATATAAAAAAAAACAAGGTGCAGAAAAAAACAGCACATTATTCACTCTGCCAGAGCCGGTGATGATGACGATGATTAATGCAGTTTGGCTTTTTATATAAACAAAGCATGAGTATGCGGTGCTCACCATTACCCCTCCATTTAGCCTGGGTCGATTCACAGCGTTTTGTTTTTGCAGCTTCGCTGTGTCCAGACCCCCTCTTCTAGTTCTATAGCCTCTTTTCACGGCACTTTTTCCACCACCATATGCTGCAGGCCTCACGGAAACAATCCACTAAAAACAACAGAGCTGCAGTCATCCATTGCAACGCAATGAATTGCTCCTTTATCTTGCATTCTGTCAGTAGCTCAGGATCATTTTTATGTTCTCTATCTAATTATGTCATTTGGGCAGTGGGGTAGTATGGGATTCTGAGGAGGCAGCGGGTATAACTGGCTGGCAGATTCAGCTTTTTCCTATTTTGGTTTTTAAGCACCTCCAATCAGATCTCACTACGGTCACAAACTTCAGATTTACTTCACTTGCTGCACTCCTAGCAAATTCAAAGGTAAACCACAGAATAGCCTCTACCTCATTAGCGTGATGACAACTGATGACTCTCAGTGCTAATGGATTAGCCACCTACCTAAACAACTACGTTCGAACCTCAAACACAGATGAAAGGTGACTTTCACATGCAAAATGTGACGCTCTGCAGAAATGACCGCTTGCTACACTATTATCTTCTGACATAAATGTTTAAATATAGTTCATGGACTCGTTCTCTCAGTACATTGTCACAGCATAGAATGCCTCGGTACATCCAGTGACAACTACAACATACACAGTAGAGCACTAACAACACGTACAGCTCCGGGTTACAACATGATCAGTATTAACACAGCATATAAAATACATCTGGATATGAAATTTACCAGAAAAATGGCAAATATCCAGTTCAGTTACATGAATTAACATTATTCTGAACCAAATATTAAAATATCTTAAAAATAACTCAGAAACATAACTCAGACCAAGAACTTACAAGGCTAGATATTGAGTTAAACACAGTTTGGCAAACAAATCACCCTATTTTAATGATTATTTCCAGAACGTCACATGCACGTAAAAACAAAGGCTTGTCAAAAGTGCCGTGTCGGCTCGATCTCGTTCGATTCACCATAACACTTTCTGTTCCTGATTTTCTTATTTTTAAATGTGTTACATAAAGCTTCTTTTCTTTCCAAACAGCAGTTCTTGCCTTAAACAGATACCAATGGAGCCTGTAAGTAAAATGGAAAATTTCACACAGTCTTAAATTTTAATTTCTTCTCTCAGATTCTGAAAGAGCGTTCGGTTCAGAACAAAAACACGCAGTGATTGACGGGAAAAAAAAAATATCAAAGCTATTCTGCTTGACAATTGAAAGAAGCAGAATGCAATTCAACAGGACATACCAGGGCCCCCTAAGCCTTCATCTTAGTAGTTAAAGATGTCAGGTCACCTTTGACCTTAAGGACATTGTGGGATTTCATGAGCGAGACATCCGTGGAGGATTAATCTCGATATTCTCTCTCGGAATCCGCTGCACAACTTGCACGACTTTTTAAAAACAAGCATCTTCTTATGCACATTGTCCAGTCAGGATCACGAGAAATAATCGCAAGTGTAAAAAGCAGTGATTCTCTATTATGAAAGCCGGTCTGGAAAAGAAACGGCATATGTTTGACATTATGGTAATCTGGCAAAATCGCATGGGACATCGGTTGAAGCCTCTATTTTAGCAGCGTTAACAAAGCGAAGATCTCAATCACAGCTCATTACAGGGCAATTAATATGCACATACAATTTGCAGACCACAAACTACTGCATAGGGGCATTTTCAGAACCTAATACGTTTAGTGTGTGTTGCGTTTCCATTATTTCTTTGGTGTCATTAGGTACAACTGTAACTGTGCAACAAAATGCAACCAGCTTACTTAAAAAAAAGTATACTCTCAGTTAAAACTGCAGATAAAATTGTGTGTTAAACTTAAAATATATACCAATATACTTTTATATACTATTACTATATACTAATTTAATATACTATTAAAATAATAATCAATATTCAGTGATTAGCACTGAAATAAAGCTGAATTAATTTTCAAGTGTAAGCAGTTAGATAAGTATTGATTTCTAAGAGTTTAGTAAAAACATGCATTATACTCAAATAAAATGCCAAATAAAAAAAAAGACATTTGCACCAATGGACATTTGCATAAATGCTTCAATTGTATAATAGCTCATCTTAATTAAAATCTCTTAAATGGCATGCAAGCACACGTCCACTTCCAAACGGCAGGTGTTAAATATGCATGTCAGTTCATGTCACGTCATTTAAACTAATGACAACATGACACCCACTGTGTGTTACAGTGACATATCTGGCAATAATAATGTCACTAATAGGTTTGTCATGATTTTTTTTAAGGGTCATATTAAAATGCCATGCTATGGAACCTGCAACTGTTTGACACTTCTGGAGAAAAAGTGTGCCCGCTAATTAGACTGGAAACTCGGATATTATTCAGTGACATATAACACTGTATATATCTGAAAGAAAAATAAATATTTGTGGATCAAAAGCAGTATATAATAAATAAAATTGACTGTGGGGAATTTTGCAGAGACTGGAAAAACTTTTCTCCGTTGGTTGATTGGTTGGTTTCTGCCGTAACTTATTTGAGGGAAGCCCAGTACCCAGTAACGTGTAAAAGCCCTGTACTTTCCTGGCATATAATGATGCGTGTACATACCTCTGCTGAGCATTGGGTTAAAGCATTATTAGCACCACATCCACAGTAAGGCAGATTTCAAAGTTGGCAGAACATCCACAGAGCTTGCCCTGCCTCTGAGATATCCTTTATTCCACGTCCATGCTGCTTCCAAATTTATTCCACCGTTTATTGAGATGTGAGCAGAGTTCACTTTTCTGCGTCCTGGATCCACATTCACTTCTCACAAAAGTGCTGTCCTGCCTTCACTACTTCTACAGGGGTTCACACAGATGATCCTGGATGATAGACAGGGCCACATCAGACTGGTCTCTCTCTTCTCTATTACTGCAATACCTGAGTAGAAAAAACACACAGACATAAATACTCATTAGATTATAAACTATCACACTGAACACACACACACACACATGGTCTCTTCAACAGTGATCAATATTTTAATGCATGTAAATTATAAATATAATGCATGCACATACAACACAACTACAGAAAGAAAATCTGTGTGGCCTACCGTAAGGATTACCATATGACCGAACAACAAGAACAACAACCTTGGATAAACTCAGAGAGCTTCGTTGTGATAAATGCAACGCAGAGACCGCAATAAACATCCAGAGAGCACAGGCAGTTGTGTATAGTGTAGTCAGGCATCATCGCAGCAGGTTCCGTGAATGGGAGCTCTGACAGAACAGGCCCTCTGGCTGACCAAATTGGAAACAGGAAAACAAACATTCTCAAGGAAAACTCCTCCAGTCCTCCCTCCAACTCCTCCTTCGCTCCGACTCATTCTGTCCGACCTGTCTTGAACAATGTAGAAGCCTAAGCTATAGCCACAACACAAGCCTTCAGACCACACAGATGGAAAAGGAACACTCAACCACAAAGGCAAGGAGAGGGGAGGGGGGTGGGGGGCAGTAGGAGAAAGAGAGAGGAAAGAAAACTGAAAATGTGCGGTAACTGAACACACTCCATCGCCGAGAATAAAGAAAGCGGAGCAGGCTGAACTGACTCAGTGCTGTTCCAGACGAGCCGAGGCCGTGCATCGTGAAGGCAGAGATTTTAATTACAGTAGAGTCAGGCAGGTTGGAACAGCTACTTCTAAAAGTTTTCAAAAGTTAATAAAATGATTTGCAAACGATCAGCAAGAGCGGCGCACGCGGGTCGTTGATTTTCACAGGTCCACTCTCAAATCAACTCTCAACACAAACACCACTGAAAACCAGTTCATTAAAAATGACCCAATACACACATCCGTTCTACTCAAAACGCTGCTGGTTTCAGAGTTAAAACTTTCACACGTCCCACTGATGATAATTTTACAGAAATGATGACAAACAAAACAATATTCACGGTTTTTAATTACTATTTTTGAGAATCATATCATGCGAATGTCCTTTAGTCACAAGAATGCAATGATTACTCAGAACACAACACAACCTACCGACAGGTTTACAAAATTCTGCGAGCTGAACACATAATGAGATCGTCCATTTCTATAAATACAGTAGAAGTGCAAAGTTCATTCAGAAGTGAAATTAATACACAAGAAGGAAATTAACCAAATCAGCAACCAAGCGAAAAATGACCACTTGACCACTGTGACTAATCTAAAGTAATCCTATACAAATAAAGCTTTATGTTAAAAAAATAAAAAAATATTGACTTATCTTACTTAGATCTAGTCTAACATCAGTAACATCGGTAACAGAGTCACCTGCACAATCACCTGTACAGACCGAACAACGATGATGATAATAATAATGATCCCCTGGGCCAAATATCAAACCCCTTTCTCAATACACATCTCAGATTACACACAAATACAATACAAATCTAAAGAGATTCAGTACACAATTTACTTTCCAAACCATCTAACCCCAAAACAAACCCAATGTTACTTCACTAATACCACCAGCATGTTTCCAACCACGTCTCAAAAGTCATCAAATCTTATTAATAAACAGAAAAGCAAAGATTTATGTCGAATAAAACGAAAGCGTACACTATGACTCACATTGTTAAATTAAAGACAATGTACGACTCGAGTGTGTATGTTCTTTTCTTTTTTTTTTCTTGTTTTTAATCTAGGAAACTACACAGCACTATTATTTCTCTGTACAGATCAGTTTGCAAGACATTTACCGAAAATCTAGTTTCCGTTATCTGCTATCTGAGTATCCAAACCACAGCATATAGAGGTTTAAATAAAAAAAAACGGATGTGCTGTAAAAGCAAAAATGATTCATCCTGGTTTCGACACGAATTTTAAGAAATCAGTTATTGTAGTGGTTTCTGATTGCTGGCCGTTTTAAACAGTAAAACTTCTGGGCACGTGTATAAACTGGTAATAGATAGAACTAGTACAAAATTATCATTCTGTAAGAGATTTTTATCATTTTTTTGCTCCTGTAATACTCTATCCGCAGTTAATTCATAAATACTTTGAGTAAATAATTTGTTGCACTACAAAAATGCACAACAAAATATTATTAGACTTATAATATTACACATAAAAACAGCATTAAAATTAAAACTTATTAATCTAATCGTGCACAGAGGGAAAAAAAACACTAGATTACTGAAATTAATCAGTATTAACTCCAAATTGTACGTTTCATTAAAACTAAAAAAATAAAAAATAAAACTTAAATACTTCTTTCTCTCAATAGGCTTCTCATTCAACAGCACACACACATGAATCTGCAGGGGAAAAGACAAGAGTGTGAGGTTCATCTTGCTGTGATAAGAAAGCCAGTCCAGAAAAGAAGTTGTGCACACTCAAAAGCCGTGTAGAACAAATGCAAGCCCCCCCGCTGGTGCTTTCTCAGAACGCCGAGGCCCAAATTCGCTTGTCAGCCGTAAAGTTCTCCACTATACAGCGCTGATCTATGGCATCCCGCCCCAAAAGGGCCCACAGATGCGCAGCCATTTACATCTGAAATCTACCTCGGCCATTTCAATCACTTCAAACGGTTCTTATCAGACAACTCACACTGATCTATTCTTCTTCTCCTTCAAAAGATGAGCCGGTGCAATAAACGCATCTGAGCTCGTGCAGCCAATCATCAAGAACAAAAAAAAAAAAAATAATACACAATAGGTGCTGAGCTGAAAAGACTTAAAGAATATAAACTTGTGGAAAGTTGTCTCAGGGCAAAATTGTCACAGCAAATAAACCACCTTTAAGAATATATTTTTCACACACACACACACACACAAGCATCATGTGAAGCTGGCACAGCTGTGACTGCAGAACAATAGCCGTGACACAGCAGTGGATCCTTGCTGACGCTATCTGAAACTTTTGTTTACAGTCGTGCGTCTCTCTCTTTTCCTCTCTGAATGATGAGCGCCGTTGCTTTTCACGGGCCGTTGTCACTAAGAAACTTTCACTGACAAGAAAAGCAGCCTCGCAGCGGGCCGGGGGCGCATCATTTCCAGACTGCCTCGGAGTGGCCGCTTACTCGGCTTACAGGAAACACACCGAGACGTCTACTGGAAGCAGACTGGGAATTTTGACAACCTCTTGACAATCAGATGTGGGCCCTGCTTTAACGAAAACAAACGTGGGGATTCTATATTTCTCTCTTAAGTTTAACTTTTACTTTCCCCCTACACCCCACACCCCTACACCCCAACTATACACTTTCTCAATGATTTGAATTGAAGTCAAAGGCAAAGACACCTCATGAAAAGTCACAACACAAGCATCAACAACACACAAGCAGGACTAACTCTTCACTAGTGTGTGTTTAGTAATAACAGTCAGTAGTTACTGTGTAGTAACTATAGTAGTTACTATAGTTAAAAAGCAACGTGTGAGCAGTTCAAGAGTGCCACAAAGTATAAGGAAAGCTGTTAAATTCGCTGTGTAAAACACGTGTACCATCTTATTTTATAGAAAGGCATAAAAGCCGCCATTCACAAGCCAATCGAGCGTCTAGAGAAATCCCGTAAAGCACGATGAATTACAGAAAACTTGACTTAACTGTATGAAAAGCGCCGGAAAGACTGAAATGTCGCTGTTTAAAAACAAATAAAAGTTATTAAAATTTGTTTGTATTTATTTATTTATTTATTAATTTTAAACCTAAGCAGTCGTGTCAGAAACTACTGAATATATATATATATCTCTTCACAGGCGGCCAAATGGTCTCGCGCCCCGAGCACGTTGCCATGCCTACGCGTTTTCTTATCTTACATCAGTTACGGAAAGTTTCTCAAGTTGGGCGCTAAGCGCTAATCGGCATTAAACGCATCATTTACACAACAAAAACAAAAAAACATCCTATATCCGACTAAAACAGGCTTTTACAACACGATAAGGACCTACAGCTATCATTTCCCTGTAGCTTCTAAACAATAACGCAGCAGACCAGCGTCCATGCTGCGGCACAAATCTAGCACATCACACTTATATACATGGTACGTTAAATCACCAGTAGTGCTACTGGAAATGAATATTAAAGCACCGCGATGCGGATACAAAAATACCTCTGTATATAATTAATCCGCAGTGTGCCCGGTGGTGAAGTGTAACACATGGCGGAGAGACATATCCAGCGGAATCCTTGGCGTTAAAGAAATGAGAAGAAAAGGAGTCTGAACGTGACCTCGCTGCTGCTGCTGCTGCTGCTGCTGCTGCTTCGATCTCTCACGCGTTAGCCCCAATAAAACATCCCCAGAAAAGCAGCCTGAAACCCGAGCAGCCTCTCTGCTGTGTTTCGCTGCACAGTAACACGCCACTGATTTCACCAAATCCCATTAGTGCTCTTCTGACCATTACATAACATTCGCGATGAAAAAGAAGCTACGGTAAGTGTCGCGTGGTTGTTTTTTTTGGTGCTGTGTTTACGTCGCGACGCTTATTGATCCGCGCTGTATCATCCATACCTGTTGATTTACATTGCATTTGCCTTTGTGCTGTGCTATAAAAGACGGTGGCGTGAACCGTGAACCGCCCTTTGTGTTTGTTTGTTGATCTCGGGAATTATTTCTCTTTTTTTTCAGTAGGGATATAAGATTTCGAATTGCTCCTGTTCAAACTCAGTATCAGTGAGAATGTGTTTATTATTATTGATATTTATGCATTTATTTATTTATTTATTTATTTATACGTCGATACTGGTTAGAAAAAATGCTTCACTAGATTGCACTGATCTCGTTTTTTTATCAGAA
The DNA here is from genome assembly GCA_028565295.1 of Aspidoras spilotus. Lineage (NCBI taxonomy): Eukaryota > Metazoa > Chordata > Actinopteri > Siluriformes > Callichthyidae > Aspidoras > Aspidoras spilotus. Next base: position 9,697,511 of record JAOUQV010000024.1, on the reverse strand, counting down.
ACGTTATCACATGTCAGGACCTCAGTCTCCAGGCATTACGTCACTTTCAAGACACCAAACACTATTAATATCAAGAAACCAGTGGCTGAGGAAGCGCCACCCCGGAGCGCGCGCTCTTAAAGGGCCAGAACCTCGGTTAACTCCTCCTCAAAGTAGTGATTCGATAACCGTGATAAATAAATAAATAAATATATATACACACACACACAGGGGTTAGACAATGAAACTGAAACACCTGGTTTTAGACCACAATAATTTATTAGTATGGT
>JAOUQV010000024.1:9580140-9590579 GCA_028565295.1 Aspidoras spilotus | reverse complement strand
CTATATTATGTATATCTGTAGGTATCCATATAAATGGCCTACCCTGTATATTATATATTATTGTTATATTTACGTTATATCATTATATGTATTAGATGTATAAGTTATGTATGTTACATAACTATTATGTATATATTCTATATTATTGTAATATTATTGTTATATATTATTGTTATATATTATTGTTATATATTATTTTTTGACATATAATTATGTATTAGATTTATACAGATTGCATCATTTCACCCAAATGAGAATGGGTTTCCTTATGGGAGTTCTTCTCACGGTTTCGTCCTTACTTCCTCAGCGAGGTTTTCCTTGCCACCGTTACTCATCTGGGATAAAATAATATAAAATAATAATTTTCTGTAAAGCTGCTTTGCGACAATGTCCATTGTCAAAAGTGCTTAATGAATAAAATTGCATTGAATTGAATTGAATGTATTTTAATTAAAAACAATAATAATCAGAAACGTTTCCAAATGTTGTTTGGATTATGCAGAATTTCTATTATGCCTTCAGTAGATTTAGAGGCAAAAATCCCTAAAGCTTTTAAACAACATGAAATTCACTGTGACTCTTTAGGCAGTCGTAGGTAAGTCTATCTGTGCATATCCTTACAGACTAATCAGCCTAATATTCTTCAAAAGCTATAGTGGAGCTTATCTCCATTAGCGTCTCCATTCTCGGCTCTCTGAAGTGTCAGAGCTATTTAGCTAAGTCTGATCTTAAGCTTGTTGTGACATATGGTTTCTCAGTTTGTTTTTTTGTTGAATAATGAGTACCACGTTTGTTGGCTTAAAACATAACATACTGCCTCAGTGAGACCAAAAGGAAATTACCTGAGGCATTTATGCTGGTTTTGATTCGGCACTATGCTCCGTTCACATTCTTCTAGTGGCTAAATGACCTTTCCTTTAAATCTTCAGTGACATATTAGCTTAGCGATGTCCAAGCACATTAAACAGTGTGATAAAGTAGCCGTGGCATGTTTACTGTGGTAACAAAATAGTAGGACTAAATGTATTACTATTAAAATGACAAACATAATGATAAGAATCCTTTGATAATATAAAACAGCATATCCACCTTATTTTGCAGCATGGAAGCAAGAAAGCCATCTTGCGGCTTCCTGTTTTAGCACCAACACCAAGCTATTATTGATGAAAGTCTTGGTCACAGCCACATATGGACGCATTCAGGCGTTAAGGAACAAGTGCCTTTGGAATTGTCTAGGCATCAGAATGCTACAAGCAACACAAGACAGCGGGCATTGTAGAACACTGACTCATCCGTGCAGCCAACCATTGTGAAGTGATGATCTCGTATGACAAGACATGACAAGTAAGACTTCTGCTCAAGTCACGTAACACTGAAATACCTCCGACCTTATCTGCAGTCGATGGCTGAGTGGGATGATGACGTAAAGTCGTATCCGTATAAAGACATCGTTGATTATTTTGTGTCCCCTGGGGGTGAATGAGTGTATAATGTGCTCGGATGCCTGCTTATGTATTGCAGTCCAAGGACAATCCTGTAGACACGCTGGCCAATGTGTGTATAAACCGGTTTAGGTTCTCAATAAACAATGCAAATGTAATAGTCTAAATAAACAAAACCAATGAATCGTACAACAGTTATATAATCTACGTTATACTACAGTATACTGTATCTTCTGTAACATTCTATATTAATTTAGATTTAATCTGCTCCAAGTAAACGAGGCAAAGAATCTCATCCTGGAATCTGCTTGGATGTAGGTATGTAAAAATTTCAGCTATTTTTAAAGCTAAAACTATTTCTATTCTGTCCCAATTTTCTTAAAATACAACTAATTCCCCCTGACATGCATAAAGGTGTGAACAAAAGATGGTGACATTTTAAAGAATCCAGATTCTTCTCAAAACTCTTTGGCATTAACATTATTTTTCCTTTGTGCCGGTTATTATGACATCCCATAACTACAAAAACTGAGCCAGTTTTCTGTGGATCCAATGTTTGCACCCATGGTGCCACCGAAAATAAGGAGGATAACAGGTTAATTTTTCACCACAGACACTTTGGGATAAAATAAACACCTGACCTGGCAGCGTACAAGCCCTCATGGTGGCAGTAATGACTGCAACACGTTGCACATGTGTGTCTCCCTTCATCTTCCTCGTTCTTTCCATCGAGGTGCATTTTTTTTTAAAAAAAAGAAGAAGCCCTCACAAAGGTGCTGCTGTATGTAGCCAATTATATGCTGTTTTGGCAGTGCTCAAACTTTCCAGGGCAAACCTGGCACTCTGTTGTTTTTCCTTCCTAAAGCTGAGCGGGAAGAAAAGCTAATTCGGCTGTGGTGGACAGTGCAGACTGGGTCAATAGGCCCAGGGATAGAAGAGCATACAGAAAGCTTCTCAATGTCAGTTCAGGGCAAGCAGGATGCTAGAATGGATAAGAGGAACAACTGAATGGATGGATAATAATTAATAGCACTTTTCCACAAAGAAAAATGTAAGCTAAGTATCATCATTGCCATATGCCGCCATTGATTTGCGATGACTGGCAGATGTGCTATGTTAGATAGGGATAAGCAAACTAAGCATGCCAGTCTCTTGTCAGCTGTTGCAACCCCGAGGTAGCATGCTTTTCAAGGCTGCATGCTAAGTATTATGCACGAAATTGCATAAAGAATAACATCACAATATCCATCACAGACTCTTTTTCAGTGTTGTTAATTAGATATAACCCAAACGAGGATGGGGTTCCCCTCTGAGTCTGGTTCCTCTCAAGATTTCTTCATATTAGCATCTCAGGGAGTTTTTCCTTGCCACTGTCGCCGCTGCCATCGGCTTGCTCGTTGGGGAAAATATTAATCTTATTAAAGCTCAAATTTAAATTTATAAACATATTCTTGTTAAGCTGCTTAGTGACAATGTTCCATTATATAAATAAAATTGAATTGAATTGAACAATATGGCCTATTGTTTATTATAAAGTTAAAGCATGTACGTATCAGCCACTGAGATCCTTACTGTGTCAACCCTTTTTTGTATTTACAGTTATTTTCATCTCAGTTTCAGTACAGTAGGTAGTATATGTGTATGCAGTATAAACTGTACAGTACATATACATACACTGCTTTTAACCAGATAGATTATTTATGGCAGGGGGTGTTGTTTATGTGTGAGTGGCTAGAGACACTGAAATGCTTCTGTGTATTTGGTTTCAGTAATTGTTCAGCAATAAAATAAAAAAAAATAACAAAATCAACTCTCTGTGTACTTCATATTCTCCCGCATTCCAAAGACATTCTAAAGTGTCCCTTAGTGTGTGATTGCCTGTGCCTGGCGTGTGTATATGCCTTACTATGGTCCAGGGTTGTTCCTGCCCTTGCGCTCAGATCACTGCCATAGTTTCAGTGATCAGTCACTGTGGCAAGCCTTTAGAACTGCGGGTAGGAAACCAGGGTAGGAAACACGTACGCAGTACAGTTTGTAAGTAATAATGGACAAACATTTTCTGCTTTTGTTCGCTCGCACATTGGATCTGAAATTAAACAATGGCTAGACGGTTATATAATAATAATAATTGATCACATACATTTAATCTACTGTGGTATATAATATGCATTTTTTTATATTTTAATGAGATATTTTAAAGATGCAACTATTCACACTGCAAAGGTAAATATGGCTTTTTCTCATTTTATGGTCACTGGCATAATAATATATGGCTTTTTTTTGAACATGTACTAAGAAGGAGTTTTGATAAATGACATTTGCCCTGAATGGAAAAGCCAGCAGGAGGTGTTACTTTAATTAATATACAAGTGTCCTGTTTTAACTAGCATAGTTCATGTAAAGTGGAGCTTAATCATGTGTGTAAGACAAAATTATCATAATATTTTCATTGCATTAATGAATGTAATGTGCTAATAGTATCTCTGCCTCTCCCTCTTTCTCTCACTCTCTCTCTCACACACACACACACACACAAAATAGAATTTATTTACAATAACAATATAAATTTTACAACTGTGTCTATTGCCAAAAATTTGCATGATGACGTCAGACCTTCAGAGACATTTGTGTTTCTAAGCAAAGTAGCGCAGTTTAACTGGAAAAGGCAGATGATAGAATACTAATACGACTATGTGTGTTCGTTTTTGAGAGAGAGAAAAGAGAGAAAGAGACTGTAGAAAGAGAGAGTGAGAGAGAGAGAGAGGGAGAGAGAGAGAGGGAGAGAAAGAGTTATAAATTGTAAAATAACACATTTGGTTAAAAATAAAACAATTCTTTACTATCATCACAGAGGAATCTCATCCTCTGCAGCATTTACATCCCACCTTAAGAGTCTCTATACTACTCTGAGGGCATGTTCTCCAAACTGGAGGGAGACCTGCCATTTTCAGGCCCAGGAAATTGTGGAGATCTAAAGGACAGAACCAGAACACAACCCGATATAGTAAATAAAAAGAGGAACAGATTCATTAATAAAAACTAAATTCTAAACAGTAATTTGACCTTAAACCACAGAACAATTACGATCATTTCACAAACAAAAACGTAAAGATAAGGTAAAGATCTCCTGCAACTCTGCAGAAGTTCAGGTCTGTACAGGAGACTCTTTAGGAAGGTAAAACGGTAGATTACATGATCGCAGATTCACATCCTTTCTCTCTCAGTGCTTTTACTGTTAAAACACTAACCCCTCCACACACAAGCCAGGAGGATGCACAACCTCCTAAAATCCTACAAATGGACAGAGAACAGTACAGAAAAGTTTCAGAAAGCTATCCGCAGAATAGAAATCCAAACAAACTTAGATACGTTTCCGAACTCTACATACACTCACAGTAAAGAAGGAATGAACCAGGCAGTTCACAAAATTAATCATATCTTTAATAAAACAGCAAATACATTTCAATTGAATATTAAAATCAATTCTAAACCTAGATTCACAAAAGATGAAAACTGGTTCACAAGAGACACAAAAAAACACTAACATATGACTTCTTTACTGTGAAACCTTCAAACAATATAAACGTACACTCAGAACCAAAAAAGCTAGTACCATTCAGAACCAATTAACATCCATTGAACAATCACTAAACACACATCAGTTCTGGGAAAACTGGAACAAATTAAAACATAAAGAACAGGAAGAATTGGCTAATCATGATGGGGAAATCTGGACAACCCATTCCAATCACTCTTTAAAACCATAGAATTAAATACAAACTGTAAACAAAATCAAATTATGAATAAATTAGAGGAACTGGAACAAAATATTAAATAACACCAGAATCCTAGACTATCTGATCACTGAACAAGAACTTAAAATTAATATAAAAAATAAAATAAAAAAGGAAATAATCAGGACCTGACAGAATCATGAATGAAATGATTAAAATATGTAGCTCTAAATTCCACCTGGTGATATAAAAACTTTTCAGTCTGATTCTCAGTGCAGTTTCCTCCCCTATAATCAGGAATCAAGGTTTATTAACAGCAATCTATAAATGTGGAGACAAATTTTACCCAAATAACTACCAGGGCATCCATGTGAGCATTAATCTGGGACAGTTGTATCTGTAGTATAATTAATTCAAGATTTTCAAACTTCCCCAATGAAAACAATGTGCTGAGTAAAAGCCAGATTGGATCTGTACCAAATGATCGCACAACTGATCATATTTACACCCTACACACCCTGATCCAAAAATATTTATTTCAAAATAATTCTAAAATATTTGCATGCTTGAGTAAAAAAGACTTTGTTTTAATTTGGCAATAAGGATTGTTCTATAAACTATTGGAAAGTGGTGTAGGGGTTAAAACCTGTAATCTTATTTAACAAGTGTGGAATAAGAATTGGCAGAAAGACAACACATCTCATCTCTCATGAGAGTAGAGTGAGACAGGGCTGCTGTCTGAGTACAACACTATTTAACATCTATATTAACAAATTGGCCTCCGTACATGACACAGAGATGAAACTGCTGCTGGTCCTGCTGTCCACATGCGCTCAGGCTTTTCAAGGCCTAGCTGGAGCTGCTACAGAAACACAGTCAGACCTGGGCCCAGACAGTAACCTTAAAAAAGATTATGATATTTCAGAAAAGATCCAGATCTCATGGAAACAAACACAAATGTTATTTAAAAAATCAGGATATTGATCACACTAAAGATTACACCTACATCGGACTAAAAATTGCTTCCAGCTGAGCAAAACAGTCCCTTCTTCCAACTGGTTCTGAGTCACTATACTGATACACCACTAACAAAGGCACATACACTATTAAGACACACACACATACACTATTAACACACACATACACTAACACAATAAGGACTCAGGAACAGAAAAACCTGAAAACTCAACACTGAATTAAACAACCACACAAAATGAAATATCTGAATTCTTGTAAAACTGTAAAATTGTGTGCAGCACAATATCAGAACCTAAACTAAGAAACACATCCAGTAATCCAGTGCGCATTCAGTAATTAGAGAGATAGAAGGTCCTCCTCTCCAGCATTAGAGCCCTCGCAGCAGGGCACATGGCTAATGACCTATTGGCATATTTGCAAAGCTAACACTAATGCTGAGGCTCGCCTACAAGAGCACCGCTCCTCTCTGATTCACATGTCCTACAGGTTCACCTCCGCAGTGAGAGGCCCGCTGAGAGACCTCAGGTTATAGGAGACTATAATAAGGCACGTGAAAGTAGCTAGGCCTTTAGGGGCACCAGCAGCATAAAAAAAGTGTTTACTGGGACATAGATCGTACATAGAAGGTAATAGAAGAACATCGGACATAGAAGGTAATCTTAGGATCTTCGGCAAGCGCAGGCTCTTTTCATGTTAGAGCTAATGATATATGCCTTCAACAGCCAGAGGTTACCAAGAGTAATATTATAGAGGTGTGTATCTTAGTAAAGGCAATGTCTGATTAAGTCTTCTCTGGCCCCCTCCCAATGCGGCGTGGTGATGTAACTTACAGCATGTTATGGTCACTGAACTGCAGGATGTCCAGAAAACCATGTAGGCTTCATAGACAATTAAAATAATTTTGAGGGTAGGACTGGCCTGTTAGTGTGGGACGGTATCCATCCCACTCGGGAAGGTGCTGTTCTATTATCCTGCAGCATAGGACATAGTCTTAAAACAGGGCTAGTTAAACTGTGACAATCCGGAGCCAAGGCCAAGAAGCAGACAAACAAGCTATTTCAAATGTCTGCTAGCTGCTTAGAGTTGTCACCTAGGGTTCATCATATTGAGGCAGTGTCTGTTCCCCAGGCTAAACCAAAATATAGAAATTTGAAGACATATAGAAATATACAAAGAGTTTATTGTAATAACTTAATAAATATAAAAAATATCTTGCAAAACCAGGAAAAATAAGTCTATGGACTCTAACCCATTAAATATCATTTACAGACCTCCAGGGCCGTATTCGGAATTCCTATATGAGTTGGCAGATTTTATCTCCAACCTAGTTACATCCGTAGACAAAGGTCTAATTGTAGGTGATTTAAATATACACTTTGGCAATCCCCCTGAAATCTGCATTGTCGTCTATTCTTGGCTCTGTGGGGGTAAACCAGAATGTAATAGGACCCACTCATAAGGGCGGTCACACACTTGATTTAATATTAACCTTAAAATTAAATATAGACAAAATTGTTACACTTCCACAGTCTGATATTATTTCAGACTATCATCTTTTCTCATTTAAAATTACTATGAATAAAAAATAATTGCATTTCACGCCAGTACAGGTTCAAACACAAATTTACAACAAGTACTGCAGATAATTTTGTTAGTAAACTCCCTAATATATAAACTATGATTGCATCACCCTCCAAACCCACTGAGCTTAATCAGGCAGCTGACCACCTTAAGTCAATATTTCGTTATACTCTGGGGAGCGTGCCCCAATTAAAAGAAGATTAATTAAAGAGAATAAACGAACACCTTGGTATAATGATGTCACACGGACCCTAAAACAGACCACCAGAAAACTAGAGCGTAAATCACGTCAGACAAACCTGGTTGTGTATTAAACAGTATGGAAACAGCATTGTTAACTATAGGAAAGCTCTTAGTGCTGCTAGGGCAAAATATTTCTCCTTGCTAAAAGAAGAAAACAAATAATAATCCTTGCTTTTTATTTAAGATTGTAGCAAAACTAACCAGGAAGAAGCCCACTGCAGAAGCGTTCCCACCATCAGGTTGTAGTTGCGACAATTTTATAAATTTTTTCAGTGATAAAGTTGAAAATATAAGGCACAAAATTGTAAATCTTAACCTGATGATCCAAGTCAACTAGACGTCAATATATTTAGCTAAGACCAGAGATTATCATACTTTAATCCATTCTAAGAGACAGAGTTAATTTCACTAGTTTCCACATATAAATCTACAGCATCTATATTAGATCCCATACCTACACCTACAACTTTACTCAATATGTACTAACGGAAATAATCTAACCTCATAAAAATGATCAATTCCTCACTCAATACTGGCTATGGCCCTAAATAATTTAAATTAGCAGTTATCAAACCTATGATTAAAAAACCTAATCTTGACCCATGCCAGCTGTCACATTATAGACCAATATCTAACCTCCCCTTCCTCTCCAAGATCCTAGAAAAGGTTGTAGCTCAGCAGTTATGTTCATACCTGAATAAAAATAATATTTTTTTAATTTTTTAGTCAGGATTAAGCCCCATCATAGCACAGAGACAGCACTGGTTAACGGTGTGAATGGTTTGCTACTGGCCTCTGATCAGGGTTATGCTTCCATGCTTATATTGCTTGACCTAAGTGCAGCTTTTGACACCATCAATCACAATATTTTACTTCATAGGCTAGAAAATGTTGTTGGAATTAAAGGAACAGCCCTGTCATGGTTCAGGTCTTATTTGACTGTTATAAGTTTGTAGAAGTAAATAGCCACTATTATATGCATAAAGGATAAAGTTTGGTTTTAGTTTTTTTTAAGGCCTGTTACTATTTTCTCTATATGTGCTACTTATGGGTAATATTATTCACAAGCATGATATCAACTTCCACTGTTATGATGATGATACACAGTTATGTGTGTCAGCCAATCCTAACAACAGACATCAATTTACCCGAGTTGAGGAATGCATGACAGACATTAGACAGTGGATGTTAAACAATTTTCTCTTACTTAATTCTGATAAAACTGAAGACTGGTATTAGAACCACAGGCAGCTAGAAGTAAAGTTTCTGATATTTTATTATCTCTGGATGGTCTTTCAGTTACACCTTGTACAGCTGTAAAAGACAGTGGTGTGGTTATTGCTTCTAGCCTTTCCTTCAAATCACATGTGGATAATACATCCAGGATAGCATTCTTTCATCTCAGAAACAATTCTAAGATCAGACATAAGCTAGCACTGAATGATGCAGAAGAACTTGTCCATGCTTTTGTTGGATTACTGTAATGCCCTGTTGTTTGGTTGTTCCAGTAGGTGCATAAAAAACTAAAGTTAGTTCAGAATGCAGTGGCCAGAATCCTTACTAGAACCCGGAAATATGAGAATATCCCCCCTGTCTTATCCACACTGCACTGGCTACTGGTCAAATTTCGTACTGATTATAAAATACTTTTGCTCGGTTATAAAGCAGTTAATGGTCTCGATCCACACTACCTTAGTGAACCTCAAGTTTCTTATGATCTACCATGCCCACTTTGATCAAAAGGTGCAGTCTATCTGCTGATACCTCGTAGGGCTACAGCAGGGGGCAGATCATTTTATTATTAAGCCCCACATTTATGGAATAGTTTTCCAGTTACTGTTTGGGACTCAGACACAATCTCAGTCTTTAAGTCTAAGCTGAAAATCTATTTATTGAGTAAAGCATATCCTTCATAGTCCCCTTTGTTGGTTTGTTGACTCTGGAGTGGCTGGCTGCTTTATGTCCCAGGGCTCCCTCATATCTGTGTCAGCTTCTGGTTCTACCCTGTAGTTATGCTGCCATAGCGCTAGACTGCTGGAGTTTCCGCTTGCTCTGTACACAACTTGTGTTTGAAATGTCCTTAGTTGATTGTGTCTAACTCTTTGTATTATTTTTTCTTTTCTCTCTTTTCTCCCTTTTTTTCTATCCTCTCTCTTTTCTCCACTCTTTCGGATCTAATACGGCGGAAAAATCAGAAGATGTCAGCAACCCTGCGCCTGCCGGATTCCCTCAGACTTCCCATTCATTTCTTTATTATGCTAAATGTTATATATTATTATTATTTATGGAATCATGTACATGAAACTGCAACTGTGGTTTTAGAGCACAATAATTTATTTGTATGGTGTAGTGCCTCCTTTTGAGGCCAATACAGCGTCAATTCATCTTGGGAATGACACATACAAGTCTTGCATAGTGGTCAGAGGGATTTTAAGCCATTCTTCTTGCAGGATAGTGGCCA
>JAOUQV010000024.1:9569514-9580040 GCA_028565295.1 Aspidoras spilotus | reverse complement strand
GCTCTTACTGGTGCAATGTGCAATTAATGAAGATTGGCCACCAGGCTTGTCCAATTTAGCCATAAAACCTCCCACACGAAAATGACAGGTGTTTCAGTTTCATTGTCTAACCCCTGTATATGTTTGTATATATTATATATTATTGTTATATTGTTATATTAATGTTATATATTATTGATAGTTATAGAATGCATCGTATCACCCAGGCTCTTCTCAAGGTTTCTTCCTTACTCAAAACTCAAAAAGTTTTTTCTTGCCACTGTTACTCATCTGGGATAAATTGATTTCTGTAAAGCTGCTTTGGGACAATGTCCATTGTTAAAAGCGCTTTATAAATAAAATCGCATTGAATTGAATTGAATTGAAGCTTCACACAAGCAGCACTCTGCACACACTGCCCACCAAGTGAGGGATAGTGGGTAACCATGTGTTATACACACACACATTTTATTTTATTTTATACTGTGTGTATTTTTTTATTTTTATTATGAAGTTCTTTTTGTTACTGTAACTAAGCTTGGGCAATATGAATGCCCAATCTTTTGTCATGCCAATAAAGCTTCTTTTGAATTAAGTTGAGTTGAATTAAGTTGAGTTGATAGAGAAAGAGAGAGAGTGAGAGACTGAAATCTATGAATATGTAAGACAGAGAAGCTGACATCAGTGACGTTGATGTCCCTCTCCTGCTGTTCTCCACACGGCTATAAGAGAAGGCTGAAAACTGTCTCACAGATGGAGTAAATTGCTCTTGTCTGGCCCAGCAGATGTGTGTGTGTGCGTGTGTGTGTGTGTGAATACAGCTTCTTAAACAGTTACATTGTGTCTGTTATTTCTAAGTCAAAGGTTTAAGTGTTCCATGTCATGATGTCATCGAGCTGTTTTCTGCAAATGGATTATATTAGATGTTTTTGAAATGGCAAAGCAGACGTAAAGTAAATTGACCTAGAATATTCAGACCAACTTTTTTTAATCTTTAAATTCAATCTGTTTTCAATTGAACCCACCATTTGTTACAGTAATTGCAAGCAAACCCCTTCCTTGGTGTGTGTGTGTGTGTGTATACAGGTGCAGGAAGAGTTGATAAATCAGCCTTTACAATCCCACGGGCCATTTCTCTTCAGTTAAGCCATATGTCATATGCAGAAATCTGTCAATTCATACAGTAAAAAAGCTAGAGTAAATGATACAAACAGGAATCCATATATCAGATTAGGAAAAATAAAACGCGTCGCACGCCAGAGCAAATGAGTGGTCATTGGGTTGTTCAGCTCTATGGATTTGCTGTTCAGTCACAAATCATTATAGCCACAAAGCCAGAACAAAGAGTCAGAATGAGCAAGCCGGCACAGGCGGGCCAAAGGGGATGATTATAAACAAACATTGCTACAGTATATAAAAAGCTTTCCAACTGCTGGGTAAAATTGAGAAGCTGTTTTGTGGCTTCTGTTGCATTGCCATGGTTGCAGTGATCAGTCAGTGTGGCAAGCCTTTAGAACTGCGGGTAGGAAACTTCAAGCACATACGCAGTACAGTTTGTAAGTAATTATAAACAAACATTTACTGGTTTTGTTCGCTCGCACATTGGATTTGAAATTAAACAATGCCCAGACAGTTGTCATACAACATTTAAGTCTTAATTTGATTGCACTTAAGGCAAGATTGCATCATTCATACGGGAATCAGGGCTATTTGTACTTTATGCAAATTAGCTAAATTGTTCCAAACATCATTATAAAAAATTAACATTCTATTTTACTACAATTATAATGAAATATTGCAGATTTGTATAACAGGCTACAACCTACAGATGCCAGAGCACACACACACACACACACGGGGTAATAAAGTGGCAGGTCTTCAATGCCAACATTTTCAGTTCTTGTTACATGCTATGGGCAACATCAGCGGGGGATGAGGTCTGAGATCATTTTTCCATTTTACAGTCTTGATCTGGTGTCTAATTATCACATCATAATGAAAAGTTACAATAATGTTGGCCTTTCTATGCCAAGGTCCTGTTTCTGGCACCCCACTCCTATATTGTTCCAAATGCCCACCACAATCTGGCCTCTGAGCATGCAGCCAAGTTTCATGCAGCTAAAACAGACTGTGTGAAGAACCCTCAGCTTTATCTTCAGAGAACAAAATGACATCCATACTGAGAAATTAGAAGCATGGTCATTTTAGTAGTGATCTATAGAAGGCAATGACATTGAGCCATTTGTAGTAACTCTTTCTAAAACGATGGGGTAAAATGAAGGGAATCAGTAATTATTGGCTGAAATGCAGGATAGATACTACATAAAACTATATTTTATATTAGTAATATTATTAATGGGGTGGCGCAGTGGGTAGTGCTGTTGCTTCACAGCAAGAATTACCAACATTCAAGGCTTAGGTGGGACGACTCAGGAAATTGCAAGTTTGCATGTTCTTTCCGAGTTTGCATGGGTTCAGTCCGGTTTCCTCCCACATTCCAAAGATATGCATGCTAAGTTAATCGATGTTTCTAAAGAGGATGGATTGGCACCCTCTTTAGGGTTGTTCCTGCACCTGTGCCCACAGTTGCCAGGTTGCTCCCCATATCACTGTTATGCTGATGACACCCTACAGTTGATTCAGAACTCGACTGCAAGACTTGTATTCAATGTTCAATCCACATTACACCTCTGCTCCGCACTCTCCACTGGCTCCCTGTAGTTGCTTGCATCAGATTGATGCTTGCTTACAAAGCAAAGACTGGTCCTGCACCCTCCTACATTATAGCACTTATCACACCCCACACTGCACCTCGCACACTCAGGTTATCTAGAACTGCAAGACTGGCCCCCTATCTCTTAGGGGACAAGGAAGACATGCTTCTCGACTCTTATCTGTTCTGGCCCCTAAATGGTGGAATGAACTTCCCCTTAATGTTCAAACGGCAGAATCAGCAGCTACCTTTAAACACTGTTTGAAGACCCAGTTATTCCGCACTTACCTCAACTAAACCCACTTTCCTACTCAAATCCGCCCCTCCCCCAAAAAAAGCACAATTCCACAACAGCTTCTTGGGAATATTCTTGTTGGCTTCCTATTTATTCAGGATAAAGTGTGTTTACTGATATTGTCTTAAAGCACTTTTGTAAGTCGCTCTGGACAAGGCTGTCTGCTAAATACTGCAAATGTAAATGTAAATAACAAACTCAAATGAGATTTGATCAGTTCAGATCTAATAATAATAATAATAATAATAAATACTTTAAGGAAAATCCTTCTCTGCTTTTAACCCATTCAGGGTTCTCCCAAAGCAGTTGGCTGTCCCTAGTGAAGTGCACGTAGAGCAATTGGGGCTTGGGTGCCTTGCTCAATGGCACTTCAGCCATGACTTTCCAGGAGTGGGGATAAAACCAGTAAATTTTTGGTCCCCAGATCAGCTGACCCAGATCACTTGGTCATTTCCTACAATGTGGGTATAGAGTATAACCACATCTTTAGTGTATTTAAATGTATTTAAATGTAGATAAATATAAATAAATAATTAAAATAAAAACACTTCCCCCTCTTCTAATAAAAACATATGGAAGGTTTGAAATTGCTCTTAATTACATTTCGGTCACCAGTGGCAGCTAGTGTTAAAACTAGGGCAATATAGACAAGTGCACATTCCAATATGTTTCTAGAATTTGTGTTTGGCTGAAGATGATCTCCTAAATGAAACCACCAATAAACAAACAAAACCAACACATTACTTTACCCTGCACTATACAAACTACAGAGAAACCCTGTCCCTGACATCCAGTGTTGCAAACACACTATATTACGCAAATTTAATAAATAAAAGTAACAAACTTCACTATTTAATAAATAAGAACATAAATAAGTTAATGAGCATCAAGCTAACAAACCCAATATTGACCACAGCGTAAACAACCACACAGTGGTATAATGGAAAACTCGAAAATGCACACTGGAGCACCAGCATAGAAAGGGAATGGACTGGATCCATGAAAAATGTGAAATGTAATGAACACATACAACAGAAAGAGAGTGTGTGACAGAGAGAGAGAGAGAGAGAGAGAGAGAGAGAGAGAGGGGGAGATAGAGAGAGAGAGAGTGAGAGAGAGGGGGAGCATTCAGCAAACAAACAATAGAACAGATGCAGACAATAACAGTAAATCTCAGCTCTGCTCTGTATTCCGGAGAAGGCAACAAGAAAGTAGTCTATATTTTCCCACGGTTAGCTTCCCACTAGGAGATGTATCCCTGTGGATATTTGCACAGAGATAATAATCAGGGGCTACATAAATGTTTGCTGGACTTTTTACACACATACCCAGATGAAGTTATGACTTGTACGTAGCAGGTTGGAGGAGATGGAGCAGAGAAGGACGCAGTGAAGCCAAAAATAATTGATATGAAGGCATTACATACAGGTGTAACATTTCTAGTACAATGTCCAGATACACTATAATTCCAAAAGTATTCACTCACCTGCCTTGACTCATATATAAGCTTAGTGTTCAATATGACGTCGGTCCATCCTTTGCAGCTAAAACAGCTTCAACTTTTCTGGGAAGGCTGTCCACAAGGTTTAGGAATATGTTTATGGGAATTTTTGACCATTCTTCCAGAAGCGCATTTGTGAGGTCACACACTGATGCTGGACGAGAAGGCCTGATTCTCAGTCTCCGCTCTAATTCATTCCAAAGATGTTCTATTGGGTTAAGGTCAGGACTTGTCAAGTTCATCTACACCTGACTCTGTTATTCATGTCTTTATGGACCTTGCTTTGTGCACTGGTGAACAGTCATGTTGGAAGTGGAAGGGGTCAGCTCCAAACTGTTCTCACAAAGTTGGGAACATGGAATTGTACAAGATGTCTTGGTATGCTTAAGCATTCATACACCTGTGGCCATGGAAGTGATTGGAAGACCTGATTCTGATCATTTGGATGGGTGAGCAAATACTTTTGTAAATATAGTGTATCTCGGACATGATGATCTCAAACATAACACACTGAGAATCACCTTGCGGCCAGTTGCAGTTAAACTAATTTTAGCTTTAAAGAATGTACAATTGATTTGATTAATTTTGTTAAATATGATATATTGTTTGCTTTGATTTGTGGTCAGTATTAGAATAAATACGGTATATAAATTAGGATAAAAATGAAAGGATACATGTAAAATATGACTGAAGAAAACAGCTAGAATTGCTTTTACTCATATATAATGATACCTTACATACATTTGTGCTTGAACGTTTGCAATTCCTTTAGAATTCTCTATAATTCTTTATCCATTTGACTCAGAAGTGTATCAGACTCTTACACAGATCCTAAAAGAACAAACACAAATGTAAATAAATGTAAACATTATTGAGGAAAAGGATTCAAAATGACATGTGTGCGTGTGTGGGGCAATAAAAGCAACTGAGCCTTTCTGGGATTAGTTTCTTGGTCCTGAAGAAGCAAATGTATTGCTCTTTACAAAGCAGCTTCAACCATGTTACATTGTTGAGTGTCACTCACTGTGGTGCTTCCACAACATTTATACTGTGTGACAATTTAATGATGTATTTGGACAAAATTATATAGAGATATACAAGATTAGTCAATTTCAAGCACCACTGTACATAGGAAAGTGCCTTTTCCCCATATTCTCTGTGTGTAAACCTTATTTACTAACTGAGTACGTGATGAAATATTTACCCCATTCTATCACTAAGGCACCTTGTTGAGCTCCCTACCATGCTATTAAGGGGTAATGTTTCACAATTCGTGCACACAGAGTGGCATTTTAAACGCGCTCGAAATGCTCTGGGTTGAAAAGGCGTGCAGCTGTGCTGTCATAAAGCAGACTTTTCAGTCACTATAAACATCTACTGAGCTTAGGAACATAGCCCAGGAGCTGAAAAAGATCTGCACCTACCATGCAAATGAAGCAAGGGCCCGGTGTTCGATCGGAATAACTGATATAATAGTTTCCACTGCAGCACGGCATATGGAAAATCCCATTCGGCATGTGCAGCCACTTTGAATGAAATGCATATATGTATACAATGTAGATGTGGATTATGGAGATATGGACCAGATGCAGGAGAACTCACACAATTCAGACAGAATTCCAGAGAAGCCATGATCACCTCGAGTTAAAGCAAAACGAGTTCCATATTCTTCCTTTCAGATTTTTTTAGGGCTTTGCATCACAGATTGGTCATAACTCGTGTGTGACGGAGATGCTGAAAGGTACAGTATTTCGAATGCGAGTGTGTCAGTTTTAATGCTATAGGGGGTCATCACTCTCTAGCATCACAGTAGTGTGTGTGTGTGTGTGGGGGTTTTGTGTCCTTGCCAGACGCAGATATGAAAGCAAGTCAAATGTACACGGTGACACACCTTCCTCATTCTCTCACAGAGATGGAATCCAATTACAGCAGATCAGTGAGATGTGAAAACAAGGTACACTGAAATAGCCGAACGTTAAAGCTGAAGGAATAGAGGTAAAAGGATAATTAATCTACTGCCATATGACTTCTGGGCACAGCTGGTACTTTTCCAAACTACAGAAGAAGAGAATAGTGTACATCTCAAATCATCCCTGGTTTCATACTCTTGTTTTTCACCTAATCAACTCTCAACTCTTAGTCACTGAATTAGGAACACCTGGAGGGTGGAATGTAATCACGGATATACAGGGGTTAGACAATGAACCGAAACACCTGATTTTAGACCACAATAATTTATAAGTATGGTGTAGGGCCTCCTTTTGCGGCCAATACAGCGTCTTAGGAAAGACACATACAAGTCTTGCACAGTGGTGATTTTAAGCCATTCTTCTTCTTCAGAATAGTGGCCAGGTCATTACGTGATGCTGGTGAAGGAAAACGTTTCCTGACTTTCGACCCATGCTCACTGAATTATCTCTGTTAGTTCGCCTGGATGTTATTAATGGTTACCAACTCTTGGTACACCCATAATCAGTGGCGCCATATAGGAGGGAAGTTAGGGTCATTGTAAGGGTCTGTGAGTGCGAAGGGCCCTAATAATGTATTAATTTTTTTTTATTCACTATAACTGTCATTGTTTATATAATAGTTTATTTAAAGCTATAAAACATTTCATTTTAATTTTCTCCTCTGACAACAAGTTTACATCGAGAGCATCTGATTTGATTTTCTGCCTCTGATTGCATGAAATGGTTTAGTCCACCCTGTCACCGGAAGTGAACCGAGCAGGAAGCAGTGCATGCTACTGCGAGATATAAGGAAAAGGTAATGTTTATGTTTAAAGAACATAAAACATAAAGAAAGGAAGCAAAGGCAGGAGAATGAAAGTAAAATGTAAGAGTATGTCAGCTAGTGTTTTAGAAAGAAAGGTGTGTGTGTAGCCTGTGAGTGGAGGGTAACAGAATCCCTCCCTAACATATCTCCACAATATGTCACATGTTTACTTTTCACTATGATTTTAGTCGACATTTAATCAATGCAGTGAAAGTATTCATTAACTATTCCGACCAAATGATCTGCTCTCTGCCTCTGCCCTTTACCAGGACAGATATACGCAGCCTTTCCTCGTCATCCTCACCACCATGTAAAACTCACAGCTGAAGGACAGGCAGGGGCTGAATGGGAATTGTTTTATTATCATTATTAAAAATTGATACCCTGCAAAAGCACAAAACACATCACGCTTGCTGGTGTATGTTGTTTTTGCAGGTCTGGTGCTGGTTTAGCTGTTCACCAACACGATGCCAGATCTGGTTGGCCAGTATAACATGATGTCACAAGAACCTAGACACAGTATATGCTAATTATGCTAATGACAAGCCACAATGCAGTGTGCTGTGACTGATTAAAATAGTCGGCTAGTTATAAACTAAGTTAGCCAGGTCTTTAATCGGCTGTTTACTGCTGCTTACTGTATTAGTTTGATTTTCTATTTCTATAGATAATAAAGTTATTTTTATATTAAAGTTCTATTTATTTTAAGTTATTATTATCATTATTGATGTTATTGTGTAATGTTAATTTTATATTGGATAATTGTGCTATTACAGTTGCATTTAAGATATTCCGACTGGCTCATATAGAAGCTATCAGTCTTGAGATGGTTTGGACATGTGCAGAGGTGGGACAGTGGATATTTTTGCTCTAAAATGTGGCGGGGCCCAAAATTACTAGCGGCGCCCCTGCCCATGATAATTTGGTATGTGAACAGAAATCCAAGTGCAGTGCTTGCGTAAACCCTCTTTCAACTATCCAACTGTTCACGGTCAAAGTTCTTCTGTTTACCCTTAGCTGTTAAATGTTGCCTTCTGCTGGGCAGTGTAGAGACCAACAACCTATGAGAGCAACTATCAACTATCACTTGGGCACATCATCAGTGATCATATGCCACCTGCCAGCTGTTCACCAGTACTTCAGTCATGTGTTCCTCTAATTAAATTAGACCCAACCCTGAGGACAGATCTTTCTCCACAGTCGCCGCTTGCTAGCAGTAAGCATGGTTCACTGTGTTGTTGTTCTCTTCTTTAGCTTTTCCACAGCAATTCCTTTTCCAAAAGGTTTTTAGAAAAAATGAATGATTGAAGCTTATTCATATTGAAGAGGGTAGATTTTGTGCCAGTTAGAATTTATGTGAGTGGAGTGCTTCACCAACAACACTCTGGAAGCTCTTCAGTGCATGGATTAACTGTGTTAGTCAATCACAATACTTCCACATGACACTGACTTCCTGTTTCAAATGGAAATATATCAACATAGTGAATAATATAAACTCTCTCAAGGGATTTGATTGGAATTGTATACAAGGAACTATAGCGTGAGGAATGACTGGAACACATGATGATGTATCTAACTAATGACATTAACGGACAGACCTTTCTGAAAAAAGAACTGGAATATGCTAGAGAGGTATAAGGTCATTAAAGCTTTTATATACTGCACAGTGTAAACAGAAGAGATGTGTATGCTGTTTCGCGGTTAGAGCTAATTTTCATAGCATTAAGTGATAATCATATAATCTGAGCAAAGTCAGTTCAGAGCAATTTCCGGATAAATGTCCCTACTGACATAATCTATAACATTGCACACACACATTTGGTGTTAATATGTTTCCTCGTCATGTTCCCGATTTGGCTTGGCACAACTTTGCTGGTGCTTCTGTCGATCGCTGTCCCAGGGCGAAATCTGAGTGTCCTGTTTGATCCTTCATTGTCTTTTCTTCCTCTATTGAATGCAAATTTGTCCTCCGTATCATCGCTCATCTTCATCTTTTCTTACTTCTATCTCTGTAGAAATTATTGTTCATGTGATTGTTTCTTTTAGAGTTAATTACTGTAACTCTTTACTCTAGATTCTTGCCCCTATATCTTCTTCTTCTTTCGGCTTCTCCCCTTATCAAAGGTCGCCACAGCGAGTCTGTCATCCCTGATGAACTCGCATCACTGATCTGGCAAATATTTTACGCTGGATGCCCTTCCTGACGCAACCCTCACCATTTATCCGGGCTTGGGACCAGCACTAGAAATACGTTCACACCACAGCATTTCAGATCTTCAAAAAAATGTGACCACATGACATCTGTCCAAGCCAAACATCAACCTGTACCTAAAAGTATTCATTACCAAATGCTCACTTTCTGAGCACTTCACAGTCTTGTACCACCTTAACTATATATAGTCTCTCACCTTATCTCTCTCTACCTTACCTTCACTCCTTCTTTCTAGTTCATTTTGCTCCTCTGATGCTGGTCTTTTGACTGGCCAAAGACTCCATCTCTGTACAATTTTCCTGCTGCACCTTCCCTGCGTCCTCTTCATCCGTATACTGTACTTCTCTTTCTGAATCAAAGTCACTTGTCTGAAGCATGATTCAGCATCAGAATAAAGAGTCCTACAAGGATGTAACCTCTTACTATGTCTTACTCTACTATGTTTTACCATGTGGTGTGAATTGTTCTGGTGAAGTGAAATCAATAATAGCAACAGACAATGATAGTGATAGTTACATATGGATATGAAGCCAGGACACGTTTTCAAGCTTCTGAGTACAAGTGCCTCTGGAAATTGTTGAGGATTCCATAGATGATGCCCACTGAGCTTACAATTTTACAAGATAACCAGAAAAGAAAAGAAGTTACTGAACTGCATCAAATCCCACAAGTTACTTTACTGCGGTCTTGTGATGATGCTTCCACATGGCAGCATTGAAGGAAAAGCAATGGAGGGAATTGTAAGAGAGAGAGAGATTGGAAGATGTAGAAGGCTGAGAATAGTCTAGATAGACAACATCACACTGTGGCTTATCGGAGGCCGGAATGCTACAAGCAACACAAGACAGAAGACATTGGAGAAAGCTGACTCATCCATGCAACCATCCAATCTTTCCTCTTTGTCTGTTGTGTTATGAATATTTTTTGATTTATTTCAGGTGTATCGAAGTATATACGTATATACATTTATTTACATGTACAGGGGTTAGACAATGAAACTGAAACACCTGTCATTTTAGTGTGGGAGGTTTCATGGCTAAATTGGACAAGC
>JAOUQV010000024.1:9547648-9558086 GCA_028565295.1 Aspidoras spilotus | reverse complement strand
TTGTCCAATTTAGCCATAAAACCTCCCACACTAAAATGACAGGTGTTTCAGTTTCATTGTATAACCCCTGTATATATAAAACTGTAGGTCTGTACTTTGGTGTTTCCTTGTATTGATGAATGCTTTACTCGGGCACAGACAAGCTGGCAACTGTTATCAATCATAATCAGTAAGAGACTTGACAAGTAACTGTCAGTACCAGTGAATTTCTAATCCAAGCGCATACATTTGTTTGATATTGCTTGTATAATTGTTTACCATGTGTCGATTTCAGAATGTCCTCAAAAGATAAGAACCATGTGCAGTCAGATTATTTTTTTTCTGTTAAAGGTGTACGTACTATGTTCATTGTGCAAAGCTGCTTCTTTCAGGTCATTGCCTTTTATATTCGAACAAGTTAGAGTGGGATTGCGAGTGTGATTTAATATCACTGAAAGACTACAGTGCCTGATCGGAACGCTCAATTTATACGGATGAAAGCGCAAACATCAATAGTGCATAACACCTAGGTGCTGCAGAAGCCCAGGTAGTTCGAGGTTTAATATTTCACACAACTTGTACACTGTGACAACTCTAAATCTAATTACTCACAACTCAATAAGTCAGCTCTTGCACATAAAACCCCACAGGCGAACGTATTGCACTGCAAGGCGAGCTGGAGTGAAGCAGGAATGTTAATAATTCAAAGGCAAATGTGTAAATCTGCCTGGGGGTGTCTCGGCTCAGTGATGAAAATATAAACGTGAAGAAGGAAGAGTTAGTTAAAAAAGAAAAGAACTCCGAGGGAGACGGGGGGGATTAGATGCTACAGACGCCATGAATACTAATGCTCTTTTGTGCTCTTTAGTGCTCATTAGCATGAGAAAGACTGATGGCTGAATTTGGCATAGTGAATGTGTGGCATGTGAGGGTGTGCGTGTAATTAATCGTCAGTGCCACAGACATGGTGACAGGCAGACAGGGGATTGTGAAGGCTGGTACACGGATGTAATCAACTCTTCAGACCCAATGTAACCTCAGCTGCTATTATCTACACAAGTCTCTCACACCTACTGATTAGCATACGAAATTCACATACTGCGAAAGCAAATCAAAATACCTGCACATGCTCAAGCACCGGAGAAATAAAAGCTCTTATCTGTGTGGTTCAACTTGCCCGGACACACACTGGCAATTCCGATTAGCTTCTCAAACGTCTAATCTGCACCGCGGTGCTTAAGAAAAGGCAAGGAACCAACACTTTTTACTTGTCTGTCTCGATCTGATGCAAGAGCTCTTTAACAGGCGTTACAAATTGCTTTCCGTCTCTCCCGACTAACTCTTCAAGCGACAGAGGGCCTCAGTCCCATTCTTTACAAACCCAGATTATTTGGACTAAATAAGGAAATGAATCATTAACAGGCTGAGTTCTCACACTTTGTTCCACATGTCCCACTCACTTTGCTGAGCAGGCACTTTCAATGCATTTCAATTACAGCCATGAAAGCGCTTTATATCTGTATTACTTCTGTGCACACATGCTGCACGGGCATATTTTACAATGAGCGGAACAATAGGGAACAGATATGGAAGAAAAAATACATGATTTAATGTGCTAATAAATCACAAAGTAACAATATTGTCCTTCGCAATACATTGATATCCAAATACTGTATTTGTGGCAGATAGGCAAGGGGCTTGTACCACATGGATAATTGCTATGAACAACTTACAGTGGTATCATGAACACCATAAATACTGCATACTCCATGTCTCTTAGTAATCTTGGTTATTATGGTTAATCTTTGTTAAGATGAAAATGTAACACACTTATGATTTAAGGGATGAATTCATGGTTACTAAGGCAGTCTCCTGATCCTAAAGATGTTTTCAAAATTGCTGGCTGATTGTGATTCTTTAAGTTCCTGGACAGTCATGATGCAAAACACATGTCAGTTCAGTTTGTAATCAGCTTCTAGCTGACAAAATGCAATAACATCTGAGCAGCAATATTTATTTTTCCTCTCCATTTCCTCTAGATCTTGTCAACTGTCCTATTACAACATGAAACCAACAGGGGACGACAAACACATGCCATCACGCCTCCATCATATGTAATCATGTAAACTGGAGCTCGACGCTGATGCTAAGTCGTTTAAAATTAAGTGCTTTACGGCCTATTTTGCATACATGAGCTCACAGACTCTTCAATTTGTTTGTGTTGCTGTGACCGAACACTTCTGACCACAGAAAGTCATAAAGGTAACAAGGTAAGCGATGGCTGCTAGCAAATTTCTCTTTGTTTGTTTATTTAGTGCCATTTTAACATCCATTTCAATCGCTATTTAAGGCAGTAAAAATGTTATATCGATCACAAGGTTATAGTCATATGCCAGATTAACACGCATAACAGAAGTAGGGGCATTTTGGCATCTCCAACTCATCTAGCAGGCATGATTTGATACTGTGAGAGGAAACTGGTGCACTAGGAAGACACCCAGATTTACATTGGGAGAACATGCAAACTCCACACAGGAAACAACCTTGCCCACCCACTTGGGGTGCAAAACCTTAACCATTCCTTTTCAAAGTACCAACGTTGGACATATTGGCACAGGACACCCTTAAACAACAGGGAATCATGGACTTGTTTTAATATATGTAACGTACTGTACAGAATTCACAATGTGAAGAATGCTGAGATTTGCTTCTTTCATCAGCATCACATTAAAATCACATGTTACACCACTGTCTAAAGATAAACTTCTCAAATAACACCATTGACCTTTAGGGAGGTTAAGCTGGGTTTTTGAGCTACTGATGAAAATCTTACGAGGAAAAGTTTGTACTGACCAGCTATGAGCAGGGAATCCATGCGTGGAGGAGGCTGTGGTGCCTTGAACAGCTTGGTGAGATCCTCTTCAGGAAGAGGAGGCTCACCTCGACTCTGCCTCTGAGTGTTCTCCTGCTGACGTCTCTGGACGTACTGGAGAAGAGAGAATATTGGAGTTTATATGTATATATTATATAATATGAATATTTGGAGAACCTGCAGTTAACCCGTGAACAGCCTGAACTGATTGAATTATCTATTATTACCAACAAAAATGGGGGTATAACCCTTTCTAGTCACAAGTGGTGCATGACAGAAAGGACAGTGGGAGAGAAAACTTACAGGATGACAGGAGGAATAAAAACTATAGGAGGGAAAAGAAAACCGGCTGGAGGAACGCTGAGGCATAATGAAGTTGATATATGGCGCGCATCCACCTGAGAACACTTTTCCTTAGAATTTAACACTATTCTGACTCTGGGAATATTTCTGGGGCATTTCATCTCGGTTAATCCTGCATCTTACAGTGGACAAATGTGCATGCTTTAATTACCTACAAGTTCTCATTAAATGAGTTTAACATCAAAAAAAATTTGGCTTTCTCTGACGTAGCCATGGACTAGTTAACAACTGTTATTTATTTTGGTTATTCCGGCTCTGTACATACTTCCTACTGCTTCCAGCCGTCTCTCCATAACCCGTATTTTGTATCCTCTCTTGTCTATTTTAATCATATTAATGTAAAGCCAACTTGGGTTTGTGAAAGGCTTTATAGAAATTGTAACATTATTATTATTATGCTAATTAAATAAGCTCCTGACCTTCATAAAATTAGCCAGTCCCCTGCCCCAAACCACACTGAAAACCTTTGAGATGTGGATAATTAGCAATGAAGACATTTTAAAAACCTATTTTCCAGTTCCTTTTAAACATACGCTAGCGTAGTTACTGTGAGAATGCCAGCAACAAATCAATGATTTATATAATCATATAAAATATTGACAATTCAGCCTACGAACATACTGTAGGTCTAGACATTCTATCGATACAATGTATGAGGCAAAACGGATAAATGAAGGTCTTGGCCTTATTTCTAATAACATTTGACCCATAAGCACTTGTAGCATTGTAAATTCAATACAGCACACGTTCTTCGTGTCACTCATGCGAGGAAGACACATGCACTTGTCTCAATCAGTAACGGAGCAGGGGGCACAAAAGCTGTTCTGACTTCATCTTTGAACTTGACACAGATGACAACCCTATTGATTTCCTCCAAGCGCTTCTCGTTTCAAAGAGCCAATCTGGAAGGCTTTGTGTTCTGCTAGCGGCTAGGGCTCTGGCACTCTGCATTGCAGTATAACCATGGATATATCCCAGGAAGAGAAATGCTTCTGAACACTCAGCTCTGAGACACCTGCATAATACAATGGAAGCGAGAATCAAAGCGGACTGGAGAGAAAGTGACGCTTTATTAGCATTATTAGCATCAAAGCTAATGCAGTGAGCTCGGATGAAGAGTAGAGCGTGCATAGACCAGTCGACTAGCCGGCAAAGACATCCTAGGAGTACTTTCAACTAAGGAGAGCTGTCGAATATTCATTGGAATAATTAACAATGGTGGAAATAAGCTTTTTTTTAAGAAAGCACTAATGCTGTAAGTTTTATTTAGAGGCTGTGTTTTATAAAATAAAAAATGCAACCTCCAGAGTAGTTTCATGCTTATATGCCATCATTGCTTCACGGATAAGTCAGCTGTCTTCCGATGCCCTTTCATGTTTCTTGTAGAAGCAATTTTTGCTTGAAGGACATTATAAAAATGGTAGTTGTGTATCCCCTTATGTACTACAGCAAAATGGAGAAGGTCAGTACAGCCACTGTAACTGCAGAGCCCTGGAAGAGCAGTTCTGATATTCCGAAAGCATCTCAGTGCCAGCACTCTTTCGTGAGAAGATTCTTTCATCAGATAAAAGGTGGAGGATATAGGAGCCGGAGGACACTGGGCAGAATGCCAGTCCAGCTTAGACAGTTTGTTCTTGTTTTATTGGTTTATTAACGTCATCTTCAACGTCGATAGCCAAACTGACGACAGGAACAAGGTTATATTCATACACAAGGTTCACATCTTATACTTAAGTCAATTACAAACAATTTAGCATCTCCAATTCACCTAACATGCATGTCTTTGGAATGTGGGAAGCAACCGGAGCACACGGAGTAAACCCACGCAAACACGAGGAGAACATGCAAACTCCACACAGAAATTCCCAGGTCACCCAATCTGGGGAACAAACCAGACTCCCCCTGCTGTGAGGCCACAGCACTATCCACTGTGCCTTGGTGCCGCCCTTCAACATAGACAGCAAGTAAAGAAGGAGAAAAAAAAAAAGACAGCAAAAATGTGTTTGGCTGGAATTCATAATCTGACACGCAAGAGACCCAAAGGTCGTCTGTTTTATCCTTGATTCGCAAAGAAACAAACATGGCGGCTAAAGTGCCATTGTGCATTGCTAATAACCCCAAATTGCTCCCAGCTCACCTCAGTTATTGTTATACAAACCCAATTCCAATAAATTTGAGACATTGTATAAAGCAAATAAAAACAGAATAAAATCTTTTGAAAATCCTTTAAGAAATATTTACCAGTTTAGGAACAACGTTTCTCAATGTGCAATTGCATCATCTACAATACATAATATCAAGTAAGCAGCAAGGCTGAAACCCAACATTGAATATCCGCGACCTTCGACCCCTCAGACGACACTGCATTAAAAACCGTCATCATTCTGTAATGGATATTTCCACATGGGTTCCGGAACATTCAGAAAACCATTGTCACTCCATCTATTCTCTATCCATCTATAAATCAAAACTCTATCATGAAAGTTATACATGTATACACTATATTGCCAAAGGTATTTGCTCACCCATTCAAATTATTGGCATCGGGTGTTTCAATCACTTCCATGGCCACAGGTGTATAAAACCTAGGTACCTAGGCATGCAGACTGTCATTACAAACATTTATGTAAGAATGGGTCGCTCTCAGGAGCTCGGTGAATTCCAGCATGGAACATGCATGCCACCAGTGCTGACATTTCCTGACTCCTAAATATTCCACTGTCAGCTGTATTATAAGAAAATGGAAGTGTTTGGGAATGACAGCAACTCAGCCACAAAGTGGTATGTGACCCAAACTGACGGAGAGGGGTAAGCGGATGCTGATGCGCATAGTGCGAAGAGATCGTCAACTTTCTGAAGTCAATCACTACAGACCTCCAAACTTCATGCAGCCTTAGATTAGCGTAAGAACAGTGTGCAGAGAGCATCATGGAATGGGTTTCCATGGTCAAGCAACCAAGTATGTTTGTCAAGATGGGTGAGCGAATACTTTTGTCAATAGTGTGTCAAACGCCGCCAGCTTCTTTGGGCCTGAGCTTATCTGAGATGGACTGACGCAAAGTGGAAAATTGTCCTGTGGTTTGACAAGTCCACATTTCAAATTGTTTTTGGAAATCATGTTTATCATGACCTCCGAGCCAATGAGGAAAAGGACTGTCCAGAGTCACAGGTTTTGGAGCAACATATGATGCCATCCAAGCAATATGTTTTAGGGAGTGCAAGAATAGAAGAGAGTTCCGCCTACAAAGTTTCAACAATTATGTCCTCAGCTCTCAAAGGCTTACTGAGTGTTGTTAAAGGAAGGTGATGCAACACAGTGGTAAACATGTTTTTGTATTCAGTAAAAAATGGGTTGAAAAGGATTCATAAAATCATCCTATTCTGTTTTTAACTCATGTTTTATACAACGTTCCAACTTCATTAGCATTATGGCTATATATTCACTGTATGAAGAGGCAAGACATATGAACAATCCCTTCTAGAGTAAGAGACTGGTGTTAAAATTCGAAGGGCACTTCATGTGCAGTGCATCTCACAGTACACAACAATATACAACAGAACAAATATATTATTTTCATGATCAGTTTTATGCTGAATGCATTATAGCAGGCTTCCTAATAATAGAGCACCTTGTAAAAATAAAACATGCAGGTCAGCAATTTTTGATTCAACACAGGCGACAATGACAGCAAACAAAACAAGGTTGAGCTGTTCTATAGGGACATTAATAGCTATGCCCAGCTACAATAATGATGTACCTGGTGTTTTTGCTGCTGCTGTTTGCTCAGGCTGCGGCTGTAGTTATTGTACTTGCTGATGTCTTGGCACATGTCGTCCACTCGGTCCATCAGCATCTGCAGGCTTTTCTCGAGATGTGAGCTGGAAAGGAAGAAAAAGCAAAAGCACACTGACCTCCATTCATGCAAAAAAGAACTTAAAAGGACTATAAATATTTACAGAAAAGCTCCCTTTTGAACAAACTTTTACAAAAGCACTTAACTTTGTGAAAAAATTGGACTATGAGACTGACTATGAGACTGACTTGTATTTTTTTGTCAAATACTTTTTTTTTTTTTTTTATCTTTCAGCTTTTTCCTGCCACCAGGGGGTTGTCGCTGTAAATCACGCACATTACGATCGGGCACGCCGGATGCCCTTCTTGATGCAACCCCCACTCTGTAGGGGCTTAAGACCAGCGTATACAATTCACCAAGTATGATTGTATTTGGACGGTGGGGGAGAATACGGAGAAAACCCCAGTGGAAACAAACCCTGGTCCTTCTAGCTGTGTGGCCACAATTCATGTGTCAAATCCAAAGTAAAAAAAAAAGAGGAAATAAAATTTGTTGGGCCACTGAACTGCTTCACCGTGTGTGGGCAGTAATTCGAAAGAGTTCAGAGAGATGATGATTGTTGTTATTTTACACACTCAAATGTATACTAATAACTGTCATACTGTCATCACATAACTGTAAAGTCTAAAATATATAATAAACATTCAATTTTCTTATTTTTTTATTAAGCCTTTATGTGGATGAGGGTAAAGTCCTCCTGGAAGCATGAGAAGACCAGTCTGGTGATGCACTATGGGATATAGTAACACCTGATTCGGATAACTTGGATGGGTGAGCAAATACTTTTGGAAATGTAGTGTATTAAATGTTTTAACTGAGAAAATGTTTCATTTAAAAGAAAAATTGAGGCGATTTTAAATTCCGTGACAACACCTCTCCAAAAAGTTGGGACAAGGCCATGTTTACCACTGTGACACCCCCTTTTTTCTTTACAACAGTCTGTAAACATCTGGGGACTGAGGAGACAGGTTGCTCAAATTGAGAGATAGGAATGTTAACCCATTCTTGTCTAATGTAGAATTCTAGTTGCTCAACTGTCTTAAGTCTTCCATTTTATGATGCGCCAAATGTTTTCTATCTGGATTGCAAACTGGCAACTTAAGTGTATGGACCCTACTTCTGCGCAGCCATGGTGCTGTAATTGATGCAGTATATGGTTTGGCATTGTCATGTTGCAAAATGCAAGGTCTTCCGTGAAAAATACATCTGTATGGGAGCATATGTTGCTCTAGAACCTTGATATACCTTTCAGCATTAATGTTGTCCTTCTAGATGTGTAAGCTGCCCATGCCTCACAGACTAATGAAATCCCATACCATAAGAAATGCCACCTTCTAAACTGAGCCCTAATAACTTGGTTCGTCCTTCTTCTCTATAGTCCGAATGAATCTCTTGCTGATATGTTACTGAGCCCATTTTGTGATTTCTAATAAAGAAGCAGTGCCGTCCAAGAGCCCGAAGATCATGGGCACCCATTATGGTTTAGGCAGAAATTCTTCCAGTTTCTCTGAATCTGTTGATATTATGCACTGTAGATGATGATGTGTTCAAACTCCTTTCTGATATCTCTCTCCACTATTTATCAACGCAGAATTAGGGGGATTGGTGATCCTCCTCCCATCCTTACTTCTGAGAGCCACTGCCACTCCAAGATGCTCTTTTTATACCCAGTCATGCTAATAATCTAATGAGTTGCCAATTGACCTAATGAGTTGCAATTCGGTCCTCCAGCTTTTCCTTATTTTGCAGCTTTAACTTTTCCAGCCTCTTATTGCCCCGTTCCAACCTTTTTTGAGATGTGTTGGTTTTTTGGAATCAGAATCAAAACAAATCAGTGTTTTTGAAAGCGGTTTCACGTGCAGTGGTAAGTCAACGATGATGTGCATTTCATTCTTCCAATATTGGGAATTCTGTGAAATGAATGAACATTTGAATTCCCAACAGAACATGAATTGCAGAATTAAGGCTTATAAATAACTGCTTTGGGATACACTGACGAGTGGAGTGTCAATAGGAAACAAATAAATGATTCATCGCACCCTGAAAACATCACATGAAAAGCTGCATAATTTAAGCAACATGCAAATCCTGTACCATGCTGCTGCTACTTCTAATCCTGAAACAGAGAGAACTGAGAGATCAGGAGGATTTTAAATTCCTTCATAACCTCCTGTCTAACCTTCTCCTTTCATATATATATATATATTTTTTTTTTCAGTGGAACATTAAATCGACATTAGCAGCCAATTAGTTACAATAGCAAGCTCCATTAATCTTCCAGGAGAAAAACCTTAACTCTGCAGGGAAGACAGATGAGACGCAATCTGCAAGTGAGGACAGAAATTTACACACACATACACACACTCCTGAAGGTTCCTGTTAAGGATGGTGTCGTAACTGCATTTTACAGTAAAAATAAATGATTAAGAGGCGGGAAGTGTGTTCAATATTAATGGCAGGTGCAATATTATACAAATCTCAGTTATATTCATAAAGACAGGGAGGATATCACCTCCCTAATTACATTTACATGTGTGCATACATTATGTTTACTCTGTGGGACGAAACCAGAGCACCTATCGGAAACCCATGCAGACATGCAAACTCCACACATATGGAAATCGAACACAGGACATTCTTGCTCAGTGGCGACAGCAATAAGATGTAGTGATGATTCTTTGTTTCCTATTCGTGAATGGCCCAATTTTAAATCCAGAGTCTCCGAACCTATGTTTTGAATTTGGATGTCACATGATCACTTGTGGCCAATAAGATGACAAGATTATAAATTGTGACCTTTGAGTAATTTGTATAGATTTAGATTCATTTGGTTTCCATTTCTTAAGGAATAAAGGGTTTATATTGCCAGTATATCGTTTGTATTGACTGTAGACCACAGCACGTTAAAATGTGATGCTTTGAATACGGATGTCCTTACATATTAACAAGTCACTTGTTGTAAAGGAATAAAATTAAATAAATAAAGATCTACCTAACCTCATTTTTGTAACTTTTTAACCGGGAACAACGGTTTATTTTGTGGCATAAGAACCGGTAATATGTTAATTATATGAAATAATGCATCTATATGCCTAAAAATGTGTGATACCCAGTTATCGCAGCGAAGAATTTTGCTCAGGATTTGTAAAAGTTATGAAGTATGAAAGCTATGTACACTATGTAATCTTGTTCCCTCAGGAAAATATATTACACAAGTTAATTCTTTTTTTCTCATTTGTTTGTGTAATTCTGATAAATTATTAGGTCAAATGTAGAAAACTCTCATATAACTGTCTTCTTTCTGCCTCTCCCTTTTATCAGGGGTCGCCACAGCGTGTCAGTCTTTTCCACCTCACTCTGTCCCCTGCAT
>JAOUQV010000024.1:9524747-9536389 GCA_028565295.1 Aspidoras spilotus | reverse complement strand
GAGGCCCTACACCATACTAATAAATTATTGTGGTCTAAAACCAGGTGTTTCAGTTTCATTGTCTAACCCCTGTAGATTCCATAGTTGTAGTGCATTTTTAAAGTTTTGCATCATGTTATTCTACAAATTGGCCACTTCATAATGTCAAACGTTTTGTTCTGGACCTAAGATGTTGCCTGATTGTTGGTGTGTTTGGGGTTTGCTGCCAACACCATACTTCACTGAAGGTCCTGTATGGCCCAATGGGAAGGTAATGAGTAGTACCTGGTTCCCAACCCCCAGATATAATGCTCAGAATTGTGGCTAGAAAGTTCAAACATGGTTTCATCAGGACAGTGAATGTAGTCTGACACGGTTGAGTCATTTGCTCACTGTGTCGTTTACTGAGGAGATGCCTCTATCTGGAGCTTTCTCAGATTTGTCCATTTTTAACCTCGGTCACCTATTTCACCAAGTTTTTTTTTAATCTAACATAAACAAGTGTGAAAATGAAAGTTTCTGAAGAGCTTCTGGATTATTCTATATAAAATCATATAAAAGTGATTCTTTTTCATATAAAACTCAATCACTTTGCTAAACCAAACTGGTCATTAACAAGCTCTGTGAGAACGGTTCCACAATATTTTATATGTTCAATATAGAGGCAATAAAGACCCAGTCCAAGCTGTTGTAATATTAATGTTAACATGACCTTCACACTGAAGCAGCAAAAATTCACCCTCTGTGGTCATCTATTTACAGGGAGCACTGCAAATAAAATCGACTGCTGTAAATAGTACACAGACCAAACAGAAAGCAAGAAACCAGAGATGTCTACCAGAGTATGGGGGTGAAAAAACTCTGAGGGTGGATTTAATACGTGTCCACACGTATATTATTAATGGTCATTGGGGGAAACACAGCATGCAAGACTTGAGACATGCCAGAGATAAGTAAGCCAAATGCCAATCAAACTGCCAATCACAGTCCAGTCAAATGTTAATCGACTCACACAGTCACAACATAACTACCCCACCCCAAAAAGCAAGGCGTGATAATGTTGTTGAAAGATTTACCATGTATATATTTAATAATCTAATGTTTGTTAAGTGTCCGCATCTTCAGACTCAGCATCTATCCATTGATTATTGTCATCTTTGGCATCAAGGCCATAATAATGGCAGGAACACAAGTTTCTTCTTATACACATATACGCCATTTGGCCAAAATATTTGCTCACCATTCCAAATTATCGGATTCAGGTGTTCCAATCACTTCCATGGCCACAGTATAAAGCACCTAGCAATGCAGACTGTTTTTATCAACATTTGTGAAAGAATGGGTCACTCTCAGGAGCTCAGTGAATTCCAGCATGGAACTGTGATAGGACGCCACATTTTACTCCTCGCTCCTAAATATTCCACATTCAGCTGTAAAATGGAAGTGTTTGGGAACAACAGCAACTCAGCCACTAAGTGGTAAGCCACGTAAACTGACGGAGCGTGGTCAGTGGATGCTGATGCACGTCGGTCAATTACTACAGACCTCCAAACTTTGTTTGTTTATCAAAGTCATCTTTGTCATCACTAGCCATATTGATGACAGGAACAAGGTTATATTCTTCTTTGGACTGTGAGTGGAAACCGGAGCACCCAGAGTAAACCCACTTGAACATGGGGAGAACTCCACACAGATATTCCTAACTTCATGTGGCCTTCAGATTAGCTCAAGAACAGTGCTCAGAGAGCTTCATGGAATGGGTTTCCATGGTCGAGCAGCTAAATAGGTGAGCGAATACTTTTGACAATATAGTGTATATCTTTCATATAGTCATATCTATACACAAGACAATGACAAAATAGCATCTCAAATTCACCTCCTTTGGACTGGGAGGGAACCGGTGTACCCAGAGTAAACCCATGTGAACACGGGGAAAACACAAACTGCATACAAACAAATCTCCCCACCCGGGGATCGAATCCGGGTCCTTCTTGCTGTGAGTCAACAGCACTAGCCACTGCATCACTATGCCACCCCCTCAAGACAAGAACAAGCTTAAATACATACAAAAGTTTATATTCAAGATTATATACACAGTACACCGGTCACTGACAATTTGGCATCTCCGATTCGCCCGACATGCATGTCTTTGGACTGTGGGGGGAAACTGGAACACCTGGAGGAAACCCACACACACCAACATAATTTGTTATCCTATTAAACCTAATGTGATTGTATTAACATGTGATCCAAATGTGGAATCACATCCTGGATATTTTAATGCACCATTAAAAGGTTGCCCAGTCTGACCTAGAGAATTAAATTTTAGCCTCCTGATATTCATGCATATTCAAAATGAAACCTCTAATTTAATTTCCACTGCTTAAACGCTGCAAATCGTTTGCTTTGCTAATAAGAAACATATCGCAGACTTCACTAAATTCATCAGCAAATCCTCAGTGAAAAAGACCAGTGAGTTTTGTAACCAGATGTTAGAGAGTCAGAAAGAAAGCACCTTTACAGCATCTTGTATAACGAGTGATTCTGCTTGCCAACGCGCACCTCAGTCACGGCACCGGCGGCTGCTCTGAAAGGCCTTATTGTCTGCACAAAGCATGTGGCGCAGATTCTGGCAGCTGCTAGGTGTCTGATGTAGATTTGCGCTGCAGGCCTCCGTCCTGATAGGGAGACACATCTGGCAAGAGGGAGTGACTGTGGAAACTTATTGACAGCAAGTGGACCAGAAGGAAGGAGGGTGCCGAGAACACACTGGGCATTGTGCATGCGTGTTTTCGGCCCACCCCACCTGCGCCTCACCCGCTCAATCACAGCTGTAATCAGAGAGCCTGCAGTGCACTGGGAGCTCAGCTGAGTGAGGGGGAGTGTGCATTTCAGCCTGTCATAAATGCAGCTCCACACATGGCTGCCCTCATCTCCTCCTCCCCAGCCACCAGCGCACAACCATATGGTGAATGGGCGATACTGGAAATGCTCGTAATAGAAGGGGGGGAGGGTCCAGTACGCCAAGCCTTCTAGCATTCCTGAAGGTACACATCAGCACTTCGATAGCAGGCAAAACAAACACAGGGGAGGAAACCCTGTCTAGACAGAGCTGCTGGCCAGCTACACACACTGAGCTACTGTTTATTCAAGTGGAGGGGAGGTCGGAAGAGGGGGGGCACATAGAGAGACTGAAAAAACGGACAGAAAGAGGCTAAAGAGGAAAAAAATCTAAAAGGCATGACAGTAAAACATAGTTTAGAAGGGAGTTAGGAACAGATGAGGGACAAAAAATAGGAAAAAACAACTAGTGCAAACAGCAGGATTGTCCAATCTTGAAATCACAGACATAGAGGAAGATTATAACTGAAATTCAAGGGGCGTAACATTCCCATTAACTTGCTGCAATTGTGTGTGCCATGTTTGGCACCAAAAAAAACTCATTTGGGGGGAAAAAAAAAACCTGTGGATACAGTGATTACTAAGAAAACAGTCCTGGCATGGATTATACAGTTGGTAGCACAAGATGCTCGCATTATTGCTAAAATAAACTGTGGCACCGTGCGTCCTTTCAGCACCCATTTACTAAAACTATTACATTTACTATTATCAAATCAAATACAAAGAGGTGCTGATTCATTCTAGAAGAATACCGTTATGTCTATAAACTCATCGGATAATCATTGGGCAGATAATCGTTTCTCCGATAAATCCCGGATCGGAATGCAGACCCATGATTTTCGGCCGCGGTGAATCGGACACGGTAATCCTCTAGTTTAAAGCAAGCATTAATAGGATGTTGATTTTTGTTATTAATTCGACAAGTCTCTGAAACTCTGCCAGAGTAAAGGATTATTCCTAAATATATTCTTTCAATGTTTTGATGATGGTGGCTGAAAGCGTCGTCCAGCACATGGATGGATACCTGTGGAGTGTGAACGGCAATATCAGACGTTGTAGTCAAGTCAAAGTACACACAGGAGAAGGAAAGACTGGTGGTGCAGACATCATGAGATGGTGATTTTCCCCACTTACTGTGGTGTCGGACCTATTTATTCCATGCGCCAGAACATGGGCAGAACATCTTGGCTCCAAACCAACAAAAGTGCCATAAAAATACTGATAGGAATTACACAACTATATATATATATATATATAATATATAAAAGTCAACCCATGTCTACTCTAGCTTTTCGGTAGGTTCACTTCTGTAGCTCGATATTTTGACATAACCACACTTAAGTGGCTGTAGGCATTTGTTTTTTTTACAGCCCTCAAATGCAGCTGTTGCTGAAACATTGAAACTACACCTCCAGTGACCAAATCGGTCTAGCACACACTGTGTAGTGTTTAAAATTTGTTTAAGATGTTAGATTCTTTAAAGTAGGCACCTTTTGCTTTGATTGCACCTTTGGACATCCTTGGAATTCTCTCAATCACTTTCATGAGGTAGTCATCTGGAATAGTTTTCCCACAGTCTTGAAGGAGTTGGTTGCTCATCCCACAACCATCTCAATTGGGTTTATATCAGGTGAATTTGGTCCAGGATGCCAGGTCATCTGACGCAACACACTTTTACCCTCTTAAGCCCTTACATAGGTTAGAGATGTGCTTGGCATGTTAAACAAATGATGCTGCACAATGCTGTGGTAGCCATGCTGGTTATGTATGCCTTGGATGTTAAATTAATCGCCAACACGAGCAAAACAGCCCAATACCATCACACTTCCTCCTCCATACTTCACAGTGGGAATGACACAGGAAGGAACCATCTGCTCACATTTTCTGCATCTTAAAAAAACATGGCATTTAGAACCAAATCTAAAATTTGGACCCATCAGACCAAACTACAGATTTCATTGCATTCAGTGCATTTCTTGTGTTCCTTGGCCCAATCCATTCTCTTCATCTTGTTCTTCCTTAGACGACTTTGCAGCAATTTGACCATACGGTCCAGATTCATGCAGTCTTCTCTGAACAGTTTTTTGAGATGCTTGTGCTACGTAAACTTTTTGAAGCCTTTAGGTGGGCTATTATCTGGTGGATTGTGAGGCTGGTAACTCTGATGAACTTATCCTGTGAAACAGAGGTTGCTCTACATTTCCTTGGGCGGTCCGAATAAGAGTCAGTTCCGTCATAACGTTTGCTGGTCTTTGCGACTGAACTTGAGGATACTTTCGTAATCCTTGAATTTTTTTCAGTTTAATTAACTTTTCATTCTTAAAGTAATGATGGACTGTCATTTCTCTCCACTTATTTGAGTAGATCTTGCCAAAATATGCATTATTTAGTTCTTACGGGTACTGTATATATAGAAAGAAACAAATTAAGAGACAATATTAGAAATGGCATTCAACCCAGAGGTACCAAATCTCACTGGTTCTGGAAAAACACAGACAAACCAATATGAAAGGGGTGAAAACTGTACCATAGATTAACACCACAGACTCCTCGATGGCGTGCTGGTAGCTGAACTGAGAGTCCAGCAGGGCTCGGCTCATGAACGACCCGAAGAAGGTGGACTGGTACCAACCCACGTGCAAATGGTCGATGTTGACATGACGAAGACTTCTCATCATCTCCATCTGATACTGAACTGTAAAAAAAAATATAAAAAACAAAACAAAACCACAGATGTTACCAAGATGTTCTCAGGCTACATAACTAATTGTTAGTTAAAACCATCACTATACCACAGAGCACATCTGCGCAGCCAAAGCCATGACGCCGTATGATGCTGACAATGCTTTAAAGAGCAAATGACTAAAAATAAGAACTAACTTTTACTTAAAATACTATATTTTTTAAATATTCTTTGGTGCATCCATTGTTTGCACGTCTAAAATCATTCTGTAGCGACTTATTACTGCTAATTCCTATAAATCTCTAACAATCGGTACTAAATAAAACACAGGACACCTAACAGAAAGACTATTGAACAGTATTGAAGACACAAATCAATAAATAGTAAACATCTTTATCAATTATATTGATAACAACACTATACAAATGTATATGATAGATTGATATATTAATCATTGCTCCGGATGAAGAGAGGATACTGTAGCCAATTAATTATTTTAGATTACAATGATGAAACATCAGGTTTTTAATTCTTTATAGTATGCAATGCTAGGTGTAACGCGAGAAGAAAAGAAATTATGCCAGCACAGATCATAGAATAACAAAAACACAAAGAAGCATCCAATAATCAGCTAGTTGGAAATCAAAGATCTTCAGTTACCTGTAAGTAATGCAACAATCAGAAGACAAAGGCACCACAGACCAGTTTGAATACATAAGAGTTTTGGAAGAGGTCATGTTCCTTTGAAATGGCAAAAGAAATGCCCTTAAAATGGCAGCTCTGCCAATCTATGTGATCATGGTAGAATGACCTTAGACAGAACGGTCACAAAGAACTAAGTTAAACTGACAGAGCTCAAATCAAATAAAATTTTATTCGTCACATACATAGTAATACACAGTATAACCTGCAGAGAAATGCTTTTGACAGTCTGCCCACATCAAAGCTATCAATAAAGATTAAAGCTATTTAAATATAGAGAAAATAAAATATGTATGAAAGCAAAATATAAGTAAAAAAATAAATAAAATATAAATATAAAGAACCAATATGTATACATATGAACATATTTATCTATATGTGAATGTGTGTGTGTGAGTTAAAAAAGAAAGTGTTATTGTCCATGAGCCATTGTAGTGTAATGTGTATTGTATTGTAGTGAGTGAGAGTCCAAGTTGTGTGTATGTAAATATTTTAATTTAATGTCCTAGTCCCTAGGGCACGGATGGATTGTGGAAAAAGCCCCTCCTCATTCTCTCTGTGTTAGCCTTCAGGGTTCTTAAGTGTTTCCCCTGAGGGAAACAAAGAATTGTTGGGATGACAATCTTTTTGGCTTTGGTCCAACACCGCTTCTTGTAGATGGACTGCAGATCAGGAAACTCTATCCTAGTGATTTGCTCTGCTGAATGCCTCACTCGTCATAGCGCATGCCTGTCCTGCTTGGTGCTGTTCCCGAACTAGACTGCGATGTTCCCAGTGAGGATGCTCTCGATGGTGCAAGAGTAGAAGGATCGTAGTACCTTGGAAGGCAGTCTGAAGTCCCTCAGTCGTCTCAGGACGACGACTTTAGCATTGCTCTGTGAAGAGGGGAGAAGCTTCCAGAAGAACAGCTATTACTGCTGCACACCCAAAAAAAATTGGCTTTATGATCGGGTGACCACACGGAAGCCACTCCTCAGTAAGAGGCAAAAGACAGATTACTTTGTTTGCCAAATGTCACCTAATGGACTCTCAATGAGACACAACATTCTCTGATCTGGTAAAACAGATTGAAAACTTCAATCCTAATTGCCAGGCTGCATGGCAGGATGAAACCTGGCAACACATATAAAGTGAAGCAAGATGGTGGCATCATTCATTGTATTTTGGCAGCATGTACTGGGAGACTAGTCAGGGTTGAGGGAAAGATGAAAGCAGCAATGTAAAGAGACATCATTAAAGAAAACCTGCTCAAGCCCACTCTGGACCTCAGACTGTGGTTCAACTTCCAACAGGACAATGAAACCCTAAGCACACAAGCGGGATAAACATGTAACTTCGAGACAACTCTGAATGTTCTTGAGTGGCCCAGCCAGAGCCCAGACTTGAAAATGGCTGCGCACAGACATTTCCCCAAACAAACCAATAGAGCTTGAGTAGTTCTGCAAAGAAGAATGGGAGGAACTGTCATATATTGGTGTGCCAAGCTTTTCGCTTCACACTCAAAAGGCTTTGAGGCTGCAATTGCTGCAAAGGGTGCTTCAAATTAGTATTGAGCACAGGCTGTGAATACTTTTGTCAATGTAGATTTTTACTTTTAATACATTTGCAAAAAATTAAAATAAACCTTTATTATGGTGCATTGTGGGTAGAATTCTAAGGGGAAAATTATTTTAACCCATTTTAAAATAAAGCTGTAACGTAACATGTGGAAGAAGCGACGCACTGTGGAATACTTTCCATATGCATTGTATGACCTTGTTATTTACCATATTTCCCACCATGCCTTGCACCAAATTTTAACCCCTACCTTTTACAACAATGATAAATCTCAGCTGAGAGTGACACACTGCAAAATGTGTTCTAGTTAACTATCAGGAGGGTTATTTGTTTTAAAAAAAGGTATTTAAATACAAGGATATTTAAACATTTGAAGAATAAACACGATTCACCATTTTTTCTAATTCTGCTAGAGAGAGTTTGAGTCGGTATGTTATCGTGTGTTGGTACCCGGCACTTGTATGACAAACGTGGTACAGGTGCATCCCTATTTTTGTGTCAACTTAACGGAATCATAAATACATCTCCAAATTGTGCCATGAAGTGATATTTCTCATCTCCTCCTGGCTGCATTTCTGCAAAGATCACACTGGGAGATGCTCCAATTTACCAAGCAGAGTGGCAAACGCAGTCCGTCTGTCCAAACATGTCCAACATTGTGCTAGTTAAATGTGATTTCCCCACACAGTGAATGTCAAGCTGTTGGAAAGTTGCATCTCATCCCAAAACAGACATAATCCTGCTCAATTCATCATTCAAACACCGGCTGTCCAAAATCACCATGATGCTTCTGCGCAGCAGTCAAAAAGTAATCTTAAAATGCAATTTGCCCCAACCCTAACCCCACTCCCATTTTCACTTTTAGTAAGCAGATTTTTTTTAATGCTATGACTGAGATGAGCACTAAAGCAGAATACATTCTTCGCAATGGAAAGCCCGCAATCTTCGGAAGTACCTTGTGAAGGATTTTCCCGGGGTTGCGCAAAAATACTGTAAAAAAATGATTTCTAAAGCCAAGTATATCCTGATTTGCAGACATTAAAAGAAATAACATTACGGTGATGATAAAGGAATGCTCCATGTGCACCTCAATGGGGCAGCACACTGTTCCGGATGTTCACACTCGTCACCCTCCTGCCTGTTTGGGAAAAAAGGTACCAACGTATTTGGGCATTCACCAAATGACTTTCCAAAATCCATCCGACCCGTCAATAACCAAAGACTACACAAAACACAAATTGAACACGACCAAACACTACACACAGATACACCTGTGCACCCGCGCACACACACTCACACACTCCAATCTGCGGTCAGCTTTGCACAACAGTTAAGGTTTGTGTTAGTTTTACATTTGCTTCATGTAGCAGATGTAGATCCTGGAGGAATGATGTTTCGTTTCACTGCGTAGTGTGCAGGTGGTTAAAATCGTAATAAAAGCCCCTTGCTTAGATCACAATGTGCTACAACTCTGAATCCTGTCCCTCACCTTGCAAATCTCTACAAACTCAGCACAAAAAGTCACCATACAATGTTAGAGTTGAACAGTTTGCTCTCATAACAGCCAATTAAAAATAATCCAGATTTCAGGATTCGATAGCCATCCTTGTGGCTATCCTCAGGGCTATCATTCCAATTTAAGTGTAAACCGAGGGGAACATTGATTGTGAAACACTGTACAAACACCCTCATTTCAAGGAAAGTGTAAGAAGGACAGGAAGGACAACAGAGGGAACAGTGAGTGATTGAGGAAAAGGCACTGATTTGCCTCATCATCAGAGCTGATGAACCAGCAACTCATACTGTCAGAATGATAGAATGATTGGTATAGGGAGGGCAGGAAAGGGCAACCAGTTTATTCGAAACTCTGGAGCTTTTAGGGACAGGTGCAAAGTGGAACCGTTGAATCACAAGTTTTCAGCTTTGAAAACAATTACCACTGAGTGGAGAATCAGGCATGCTGTGTATCACTGTGTGTGTGTGTGTGTGAGCTTGTGTGTGATCGTGTGTGTTAGAGAGAAAGCTTAGCAGCCAGTCAAAATAATCTGTGTACAAAACAAATAATGACCACTCCGAGCGTTTGTGGGTGCCTTCATGCATGAGTGCAAATGGCCATTATACCGGTGGATATGATAGCCAAGTGGTCACTGTTGAGTGAGTGTGTGCACGTGTGTATGTGTATGCTCAGACTACAACCGTTCCACTCTCTGGTCAGATAAACGGTGGTATTTTGGGAGTGTGGTGTCATCTCACTCTGTGCCATTATGTTTCGCCATGGGAATGACAGCATGGCAACCAGCGACCACAGAGCACACACTCCCACACCTCCGCACGCTCAGCTGGAATACACCAGGCGCTGAATTTCCGCACTTTGACAGCTCGAGCTCGGCGGCGATATGCGAATGGAGAGTAATACCAGGGCTGAAACGACAGTTCACACGTCAAACTAGCCCTGCAAGTGTTCTCCACCTACATGCTCTGCTTTTCCTCATAATCTCATTTTACAAACACGAGTTAAACACTTTAATTCGGTTTCAGTGTTCTTTTATTCATCAAAGCACTCCAAGAGGAAAAACAGCTGGGGGGGGGAATCAGACTCGCATGGCCTGCCTAGGTCTCACGCTTTTCTTCCAAACAATGGTAACTGGTTAAGAGGAACCACAGAGCAATCCGCCTGCAGATACAGGACACAGATACAACTTGCAGGAGCTCAGCTATAAGGGAATCAGGAGTGTAAAAATGCATAATGTGCCCATATTTCCCAGAAAAAAGCACATATGTCCAAAGTGGCGAACTGGGAAGACGCATTCCAATACCCGCTGCATTGATATTATATTGATATTGATACCCGCTGCAAGCCGAAGCATTCTCCGACAAAAATAAATGCAAGAAAGAACACAAACAAACAAACAAGGTCAACATGAGGGGAAACAAGAAAAAAACCAAACCCAGAAAAGCATTCGAAACACAAAAAAACAAGATAATAAGCGTCCTACTGATCCCATCCTGTAATTAAATGACTTTTCAGTGGGCAGAAACACAACCCGACACAAATATAAGAGCAGGGCCAAAGCCACCAGATCAGAGCTTGAAAGAAAGTGGGAATGTGATCCAGGTCCTCACTTACATTTTTTTTTTAAACTTGTAGTGTGGACAAGTTTAATGTCCTGGTTTAGAAAAAATACAGTGCTGTGTGACACCATAATGCTTTCAATGAGGAACCCAGAGGGCGCTCGAGCAGTTCTGGGGCAAACATGGCACTAGTCGAGGAACTTTGCCAAGTTTCGAAAAGGATTGGACTAAGAGTGCAATAAGTTGTAACCGTGTTTGACACTGGATTACTGCACTGCACCAATTGTAAAAATGGTTTATGGCGTGTTGAATCTGTTTGAAGCAAAGTGAGACAGACAACTGTGTAAAGCAGGCAAGCCAAGTGTGCTGACTGTGTGAGGCACGGATGGCCACCTCATCTGTGAAACACCGTGCCACGGGCATGTACAGCTGCCAGAGTGACTGACTCACAGGGCTTTATT
Source organism: Aspidoras spilotus (assembly GCA_028565295.1). Classification (NCBI taxonomy): domain Eukaryota; kingdom Metazoa; phylum Chordata; class Actinopteri; order Siluriformes; family Callichthyidae; genus Aspidoras; species Aspidoras spilotus. The sequence goes on along the minus strand of JAOUQV010000024.1, from coordinate 9,525,034 downwards.
GATGATGTGACCATGAATGGCTGCAGCAGGGTGCATTCTGAAGTGAACAGAAACATCATAACAAAAATAAGTGATGCTTCAGTGCCATGCTAATGCAACATGGGGATATTACAAGCCCAGAAATCTGAAAGGTTTTGATTAGTCAACTAGTTTGCTCATATAACGTCATCAGAGAAGACACCCAGATATACAGGGGTTAGACAATGAAACAAACACCTGTCATTTTAGTGTGGGAGGTTTCATGGCTAAATTGGACAAACCTGGTGGCCAATCTTCATTAATTGCAC
>JAOUQV010000024.1:9433846-9445990 GCA_028565295.1 Aspidoras spilotus | reverse complement strand
GAAGATTGGCCACCAGGCTTGTCCAATTTAGCCACGAAACCTCCCACACTAAAATGACAGGTGTTTCAGTTTCATTGTCCAACCCCTGTACTTTGTATTAAAATATAATTAGGGTGCTTACAACATTTTAATCCGGAATTTCATACCATTTCCAAATGTTAAGGAGAATACTGTAGAACTGTTAATGTGAGAAGTTTCATTTATTGTTTTAAAAAAATATTGTACCTCAAATAACCACTCAATACATGCAGGGAATGTAGAACATCTCTGTTGAAAGTATGCCATGATTTATTAAGGTAGTTCCGAAGGCAAAGGGGGAGGAGGGCTAACCGTTCATGTACCTGATAAAGTGGCTAGCTCAGTAAGTGATTCCTGTCTGCCAAACATTTGCTGTATATAAAAGTAACATTTACAGTGTTGTTACACAAGCCCGATTGTTGTACAGGGGCCGATAACCACCACACAACACACATACATACATAACTACATCCAGTGCACAACTTAAACAACTATGAAGATGGGTTTCTACATTTTATCTACACAAAATGTGTGTTTAATGACCTTATTACCCTGAGAGTCCTGTGTGAAAAGCATCTCAGTCTCTGGATCGGAATTCTCTTCCATTTCCAGAGGCCTTGCTAATGGAATACTCAAACACTCTCTACCTTCCAATGAATTTGTTTGGTCCTTCAGTGGGAATCTAGGCCATTTGCTACGATGGGCGATCACCCGAAATCCTTCAGAGTCCTGAGTGAACAATGTACCAAATGAGTCATCATCATCATTCACCTGAGCCTCTCTGTTAGACTTCCTAAGAGTCAGTTTATTAAAATCTGAGGAACATTTTGCTGGGCTTGAACATACATGCCGTCTAAAAGGTGAAAGAGCAGTGCTGGGTCTCTGAGATGAGGGTCTGTGATTTTCTTTACCCTCTCTCTTCAAGGGTGACCACTGATTACTCAGATTAAACACCTCTGGCTCTTTGGAAGGCTTTACAATTTTTTTCATTTTGGTTTGGATCTCTGTGGTAGACCTCTGGTTTAAAAGTAAACCTTTATTTTGTCTTTGGTCTTCTAATGCTCGCTGAGTATACACACCTTCTGTAGCAAGAGAAACTGAAGTACAATCACTCTTCTCTCCGCATTCGCTCCCATTTATCCAAAGATTCTCATGAGAACATTGCTGTGTCCGATCCCTCTGAAGCAGCCTTCCATCAGCTTCTCCAGAACCATCAGTAGCTCTACAGCCATGCATTAAAATTTTGCCAGTGACCACGTGTGTACATGTTGCATTTTCAGTGTTAATATTCTCAGGAATGTTCTTCCTCTTTATAGCTGGCTCGCTTTCCTCCGACTGATATCCCCAAATCAAATGCAAAAACTTCTTCTCTTTGCCACCATTATTATCTTCATCGCAGATTTCACCAGACACTTTCTCACTGTCTGCATCATATTCCTGTGACTTTAATACAGAACGATGTTCTCTTGTGCTGTCTAGATCTGAAGGCAATTCAAATATCATCTCACGCTTTCGTTTAGTCCCCACATGTGCTTCAGGAAGGGGAGTAGAAGACATCGCTGAAGGACATGGTGAACTGCAGTCCTCTACATCTGAAGATAAGAGATCATTTTGTGGCCAATAAACATTCGGACAAAAAAAAAAAAAAAAACAGCTAAAGAATCTGAATAATAATAAAAACCCATTATATTTTTATCTTACCTGCTTTCTTTTTACTCTGTGGTAGAAAGAATGAGGAGATTGTGCTCTGTTTTGTCGGCGGCATTTCCATCTTGGTTTGGGTAAAATTCAGTGCCACTGCCACCCTGTAGCCTCCAGACCGAGCCAGTGGATTTAGGAGAGTGGATATTGGGCGTGCCAGTTTCTGTTAGAATTAAAAGCTTTTAGAATTAAAGCCCTACAAAAGTGAAGGAGATGACCTGGTTTGATGGATCATGTATTTTTTTATGTGGATGGTCAGATGCTGTCACATACAGGTGCTGGTCATAATATTAGAAATTCAAAATATTCTTATTTATAATATTCTAATTCTATGATATTCTGATTTTTTTTACATGTTGTCAGTCATAATCATCAAATAGAAACAATAAAAACCTTAAAATATATCAGTCTGTGCATAATTATTTAAAATAAAAATAATTTTAAGACCAGCACCTGTACACTGCAACCTGTGGTTATACTGTGTATTACACCTATCTATAATAATCAGCAATGTGTCGCGCTTTTTATTGATTTATTTATGTTTATAATTTATTATACTTGCAATATTTGTGTTTTTTTGTAAAAACCAGCGTAGTGTGTTAAAATAAAACTTACTTTCTGCTTTTTAGTTCTTAATTCAGCAGCGTCCAGCCAAACGCCACACTCCTCCTGTGCTGATTTACATGTCTTACCTTTAGCGCTCTTCATATTTAATATTAACCTGCTATATTTTAAAAGAATCACATCGGATCATTTCATTAAATAATTGACTTTAACGCGAATAAAACAAAGCCACAGTAGTCGGTCACATCAAATCAATCCGTCCACGGTTACTCCTTTTCCCGCCCAGTGTTTGTAAGAAGCTCTTCGGGTTGCCAGGTTTACCAATATTACATTGCTTATTCTTTCTGTGTACAGAGCTTCATGTCGGTTTAATCGCCCTCAATCTGTTTGGTTATAACGGGTTTTCCCTGTCACTGAGTTCCTCGCATTAGGATCTGGCACATGTTTTACGCCGGATTCCCTTCCTGATGCAACCCTCACCCTTAGGACCGGACAATTTAACTTCTCCAGTTTACCTAGAATGACAATTTAGCATTTCCAATTTACCTAACATGAATGTCTTTGGCCTGTGGGAGGAAATTCCCAGGTTGCCCCACCCGGGGATCGAACCCGGGTCCTCTTGCTGTGAGGCCACAGCACTATCCACTGCGCCACCGTGCCGCCTGGTGAACACAGCTTACAGTTGTATAATAAGCACATACAGTACGGCGAGGTCAAGAAAGGATAGTTAATTAAAGAGATGGGTTTTTAATAGAGATTTGAAAAGAGGGAGTAAAGAGACAGAACGTAGAGAACGTAGAGACGCAGGGTCTTGTAGGGGGTCAGCAGGTAGGAGATGTAGACCAGAGCAAGTCCATGAAGGGCTTTGAAAGTGAGGAGTAGTATTTTATACTGGATTCTCTTATGTACATTGCGCCAGTGCAGTTGCTTTAGAACCGGAGTGATGTGCTCGTGTTTGCGGGTGAATGTGAGAATGCCTTCAAATATAAGAAATATTTTTTTTCTAAATAGAAAGTAAACACTGCAAAGTTCAGTAAGCCATGACAAATCAATATTTGAAGTGTTTTCACTTGAAAAGCATGTCAACATACAATTTGAGCAGATATATAAATAAATTAGTTGTTACGTTTTAATTTTTACGTGTCTTGAAGAATCTGCTTCAGTTCTGGAGACTTTGACTGTTGCAGTGGAGCCTTTTTTTTGCCTTTTTTATTTAAAAGTGCTCTGTTATGTAATAGGTACAAAAACGAATTATTTAATACATTTACACACCTTAATACATTTTAATACATTTACACACTGATTTGCAGTGGCACAGTGGTAGTGCTGTCGCCTCACGACAAGAAGCACCTGGGTTTGATCCCTAGTGTTTGTGTAGGTTTTCTCCGGATATTCCGGTTTCCTCTGCATATAAAGACATGCATGCTAGGGTAATTGGTGTCTTTAAAATGGCCTTTGGTGTGTGAATGTGTGTGACCCATGACCCCTTGTAGATTAAGAAAATTAATAAGCGATATGCACATAAAGGTATGTTTTGCATTGCTGTATGATTTACTTCTTTCTTATAATTTCTGTTTTCTGCAGAAAACGTGATAGATCCCTGTAGTAATCTATGTATTTACTGGACAGATATACCACAAAAGAAAACACAGTGAGCAAGCCTGTTGAGGGAGATGTTTTGGTGATTCAGCAGAAGGGTTTTGCTTTAACTATAATTATAATTACTGTAAAACAAACAGAAGGAACTAAAACAAGCTGTTTCCACTTCAGATAAATACTTTTTTATGAATTGAATTCATTTCCTACAGTCATTCTCAGTTTTATAATAAAGACTCCATTCTGCACAGTCATGCTGAGTTATATGGTAAATACTCGGCAACCAGAAACACATCGCTTCCTTACGCAGCAGGATGTGACGTAGTGATTCAGCGACGAACTCAGAGGTCTGACGTAAACACAGACTAAAGTAAGTTATATTATGTTATGATTGCTTTTAGTTTATTGTCGTCAGTTTTTTTCCGACAAACACATTCCCGAATACTTTATAAATAAGAGTGTTATATTAAATAAACAGCTGGGTCTTTTTTTAGATTGGGAAACGTCATATACCGAGAAGCTACACTTCCTGAATAATTGCTATGTTATGCTAGTCCTCGGATAAACTACATTTATAGTCTGTATTCCACATCACTCGTGTTTTTAAGAAAACTTATTATACAATGTATAGTAATTCCTCACACACACATTTCCAGGTCCCTTGACAAACCGAAAGAAAAAAGTTGTTTAAAGTTGATATATTTGTAAAATTTCCTCGCGCGTGTTTTCTCTGGGTGCTCCGGCTCCCAGTTAATTAGTGCATTATGTTAATGTGTGTCTAATTTTCCCGTTAGTGTGTGATATATGTGTATATATATATATATATATATATATGTGTGTGTCTGTTTGCTTGTTTGTTTGTCCGCCCGTCCTACGATGGACCTGTCAATGGTTGTTCCTGCACACGCGTCCAAAGTTGCCTTGTCCGGCACCGGCTGGCCCTCGACCCCTCAATTAAGCGGAAAAGAAAGTCAGGAAATAAATGAATGTAAAATTTCCCTTAAAATTCTTCACACTACAATTATACTACAAGTGAAACAGGTTTGTTGATCTCACTGATCAGGGTTAGGGAAACGTTGACTGCAGCAATCTTTTATTATGCTCTGCTGCAGAGCACTCTGAACCTCAGACTGGGCCGAATGTTAATCTTCCGTCAGGACAACGACCAAGACATCCAAGATGACAAACAAGTGGCTTTAGGAAATGTCTTTTTAAGTTGCCCAGCAAGAGGTCTACAGCATTCTGCAACAGGCTATCATCTCTGTCTCTGTACATTGCTGCAGTCGCTCTTCCATCGACCTTGATTAGTTTCCCAATTCCTGCTGCTAATAAACATCCCAACAACATGATTCTGCCACCTCCGTGCTTCATGCTATCTAGGAATGGTATGACTGCTGCCTGGGTTCCTCTATACATGATGCATGGCATTTAGGCCAAAGAGTTCAATATTTTGTTGAAACGTCATTTTGGTGCCTTTTGAGTCCTAGTGGTTCCAAATGTATTCTGTTTACACATTATGGAGACACTGTTCTTACTGGGACCTTCAATGGTACAGAAATTGTGCCTTTGAACAGTTCTGTTCTCTAGACAATTCAATGGATTTGATTTCTTGGTTTAAGAAATTTCAGAAAAGACAAATTCTTCATTTTCAGCATAATCTCCCAATGGCTTTACAGTTTACCCATCTGTGAAAGCTTTAGCATTCCATCATTTAGCATTCTAACATCTTTATCTGAAATAAATCTACCTATCTGTCCAACAGAATCAGTTCAGGTGCACACTTAGTGCTGTGATCAGTCTTGTATGTGTGTCCTTCTTCATTCATTCAGACACTTGTGCACTGCAAACTTGAGTGCTGATGAGACGTTTTTTATTTAATTGTCTTATAATTAACACTGACATTTTACTTTGTGTTAAATTAATCATCAACTTGGATAGATCTAAGCTCGATTAAGAAACCATTAGTATAAGAGGTTTAGACACAGTGTAGTTTTCATTATAGCAGCTATTATAATGGTTCTGTATTATTGTATTGAAGGTGCTGCCACACCTTGGATTGTCATTATGTTTCACGGAATACCTGCTTCAGGAGGGATGGGAGGAGGTAAGTCATAATGGGTGTTGCACCAGATATGACTTCACTCCTCACTGATCAGTGTATTACATTCACAAGTTACTTAAATGTTATCTAAGAAAATACCTGAAGAAAAAAGTACATTATGAAAATGGACACTACAAAATTATTGCACATACAACCATAAGGGGGAGACCTAGATGCAGACAGGCAGAAATTTCAACTGTGTATCAGACAAAGTTGGGACAATAAAGACACTGCAAAAACACTGACGTTTTACTTTCATTAAGCCATTACAAACCCACTATATTTGGGGTTTATCTGATGACCTTCAGATTAATTTGATAATCCATCCATTCCTTAAACATTCTACAAAAAATTTAAGGCGGTCAAGCGTTTACCACGTTGTAACGTTGCAGTTATTTCTCACACCACTGAGGATTTCAATCGATTAAGTGTTTCGGGAGTTATTTTTTTCTTTTTCTTTCTATAATTATGCGTTAAGGTGTACAGCAGAACAGGGTCGCTTTGTGAAATTATTCCATTAAAAATTCTCCACACGTTATATTGCATTAGTAATTAATTACATATAATATGAATGACATAGAGTTTCCCAATTCCTGCTGCTTATAAACATCCCAACAACATGATTCTGCCACCTCCATGCTTCATGTCATCTAGGAATTATATGGTTCTCAAGGTTCATACTGTGCAAAGTTAAAAGTAAAAAATAACTATATTTTTATATGTGCATTTCTATACTCTATAACCCAATATACACAGAATAGCTGGTTGCCATTCATTTTCTTATGATTACCCATATATTCCTGTTTTTTATTACAAGCAGCTCCAGCCAATAAGCCTGAATTATATGAGGTAAGAGTCTAAAAATAAGCAATTCAATGAATGTACATTATATACCATGTAACTTGATTTTTCTGCTGTTTTGTAGGAAGTGAAGCTGTACAAAAATGCCAGGGAACGGGAAAAGTAAGTAATAGTGCTGAGTATTATTTTGTGTGTGTGTAATTTGTGATCATATTGAATGTTGTGGACTGTGTTGAAAGGTATGATAACATGGCTGAGCTGTTTGCTGTGGTAAAGACGCTCCAAGCCCTAGAGAAAGCGTACATTAAGGACTGTGTGACTCCCAATGAGTACGTTATTTACTGTATTTTTTGGTTTTCTTTACATGTCCAGGTATAATGTAGATTTTTTCACAAACACATCATATCACACTGTTTCAGATACACAGGTGCCTGCTCCAGATTGCTTGTGCAGTACAAGGCTGCTTTCAAACAGGTCCAGGCATCAGATGTTGGCTCAATTGACGACTTTTGCAGGAAATACAGGGTAATAATGTGCACCTTCGTATACAATTGAGGGCGTACTCACAGTAAGTACAGTTCCATTGAATCATGCTGGAGCACCATCCACACTCCCCTGCTGATTTGCACTCGCACTGTATTAAAGGTAATCAGGTCCTCGCACACTTTTGTCATCCCCACTTGATTGGGAAGACTCTCACTACACAAACGAAGGGCACCTGGTTTCAAACACGCCCAAGCATGATCCAGAAAGGCTTGTTTGAGTACGCCCTGCTTTGATAGAGTCCTGCTTCTTTACAACTATGCTCTCATTTTATTGTAAAACATTAATTTTACCCTGATACAGTAATGATCTGAATGACATCCATAATTCCTGTTACAGCTTGACTGTCCACTAGCAATGGAGAGAATAAAAGAAGATCGCCCAATTACCATAAAAGATGACAAGGGCAATCTGAATCGCTGCATTGCAGACATTGTATCTGTAGGTATCTTTTTTCCAAGGTCTTAGATCTTTGTATTTTACAGTAGTGTTTAAAATAATACCAGTCCTATATGACTAATCAGATTAATCAGTATAAATTAGTATTAGTATTGGTATAAATTATATTATATTAAATTATGTATAATGACTTAGCACTCATTATATACATGCGCTTAAGATTGTATTTAAATAATTAATTGAAAGGGGTGGAGTTCAGTTAGGGAGGTCAATCTTTCTGTGAAGAAACAGGTGGCCCTTATATAAGGTTGAAGCTAGCACATGTTGTACATATGCATTTCTCCTTGAATGTCAGAGAAATATGGGTTGTTCGAGACATTGTTTAGAAATACAGAGTACTTTGAAGACTGGAATTGATCAAAGAATAGCCAGAATGGCAAATGCTCAGACAGTGATCCACTTCAGAATGGTCAAAGACGGTCTCAAGTTACCTGTGAGTACTGTGACAGATACAATACACCTGTGTAAAGCAAATTTATTAGAAAGAAGTCCCTCTGTTAAAAAAATGACATGTACAAGAGAATAAAATTTGCCAAAGAAGACATCAATTGGCTTAAAGAGAAATGGAGACACATTTTATGGACAGATGAAAACTGTTCTTTTTGGGTCCAAGGTCCGTAGACAGTTCGTCAGACGACCCCCAAACTCTGAATTTAAGGCACAATACACTCTGAAGACAGTGAAGCATGGTGGTGCGGGCCTATTTACCACATACCAAGGATCATTATATTAAAATACTTGAAGAGGTCATGTTGCCTTATGCTGAAGAGGAAATACTAGGTATTTTAATAAGACAGCGACCACAAAATTAAGGTTATGGAGTGGCCAGCCCAGTCCCCGGACCTTTATCTGATCTAAAACTTGTGGAGTTAGATCAAAGATGCCGAACTGTCCGAATTCTTTGTATGCCAGTCAAAATCGAGAAATACATGTGAATTGTGGGAAAGCATCCTGGTCTGGAATACCAGTTGACAGCTGCCAGAAGATGGTTGACTATGCAACACAGTGAAGCAATACCCAAAAAATGTGTATATACTGAACTAAATAGTAGGTTAGTGATTCATAGTAATGATAAATACAGAAGAGGACACATCATTTGAGTTTGTAAAGACAAATGCAGACACTGCTATATTTCGTTGAATGTTCATTTTTTGTTATTGTCTGTAAAGTATATAAATTTCCATTTTTTTATTTAAAACGATGTTCCCAGTGCATGGGAATAAAAACAATTATAAAAATGGTGTGCTTCATTCCTTTTTTTAAAAACACTGCTTTTATTTTTAACACAACTACAACTACATGTATTTAGTTTAGTTCCTATATGCCCTAGTACCAGTAGTTCAGATGTACATTCATCCCAGCCTGCATTGTGATGCAGAATAGAGATTGCTTTTGAAATCTGCACATAAATAATTTACATATAAATTGTTCTTTTATTTCAGCGCTTCTGAATTTGCACCCAGTAGTTTTTATTTTACTTTGTTATATTTAATAATTTACATCCTATATTCATGTTTACTGACAGATGTCTTATTTCATTCATACTAATTATGTTCCATCTCATTCAGAATTAGTTATATTCACTTCTGATGCTTTTGTTTTTTAGCTCTTTATTACTGTCATGGACAAACTGAGGCTGGAGATTCGAGCTATGGACGAGGTATTTACATTTCAGTGGTTTGTGAATTTGAAATTGGACATGATGTGGTAGTTTTGCTGTCAGTCACAGCTTTGCATATTGACGTGTGTTTCAGATCCAGCCTGACCTTCGGGAACTGATGGAGACTATGAACAGAATGAGTAACATGCCACCAGATTCAGAGGCCAAAGACAAAGTCAATCTTTGGTAAATGTTTTTTTTTTATGTTATTAGAATTATTATTAATTTTCAACACCGGCTGTTCCAGGACCAGTATGAAACTTAATCTTAAACCAGTTTTTTTTTTAGTTTCTGACAAATAATTCTCACCAATACCAATGCACGAATGCTTTGCTGGTTTAGAACCAGTAACCGCTTACATCAAAGACTTTAAAAGCCAAAATACACAATTAAACCACCGTAGCTAACATGGCAGTTCTAGTGTCTGTATAACCACGGCAGAATCTGAGTCTGACGGGGTCCTTGAAATGAGATGGTATAGCTGGTTGTTGTGTTTGCTTTTTTTTATAGGAGATAATTTTACTGTAAATGCAGATATGTTCAGTGATGTAATGATGCAAATATATAGTAGCTCTGTAGCAAATAGAAAACAAACGGTTTCTTAAAGGTTCACAAATTGAACTAACTTTAGATTATATCGGTGGAAAAGGGGGTGTGAGGAGCCATGGGTACTAAGACACTGTTTAATTTTTTAAGCATCTGTCTGTAATTCAGTGTTTATGGATTCTTTGTTAAAATTCATACTTGCGCATTTTTTTTCTTTTACCCCAGTTGTATTAGGTCAAGCAATGCCTTCAATAAAATGTACAGTATTTGCAGATGCTCTTATGCAGGCGACTTTACATTTATCTCATTTATACATCTTTACAACCATTTAAGCATTTAACAATGAATGGTCATTGTTGTTTAAGGGGCTTGTTTTATGGACCCTGCAGACACATCTTGTAAGTGGTGGTATTTGCACTCATGACCAGTGGGTTTCTAGTAAAAATTATAGCCACTAATCTATTTTATTCCACTAGAGATATAAGCAAATTATTCCATAAAGGATATCGTATTTCTTAATATAATCCATAAACGGATCTTCTCCTAGTTCCTCATGTCATATATCTGTAATGATGAATTCTTTCACCCTTTTCCCATCAGGCTGACCACGCTGAGCAGCATGTCCGCCGCTGATGAGCTCGATGACTCGCAAGTTCGACAAATGCTTTTTGACCTGGAGTCTGCTTACAATGCCTTCAACCGCTTCTTACACTCGTCCTAAAACACCTTTCCACCAGAAGTCGCTGTATATGAGTTCTCCTAACCAGAGATCTTTCCTTTTGGGACTTGTAATGACTCCTCGTGATCAAGCTGATATGTGATGTCTGATATCTCTGTCTATTATTATTATTATTATTGCTAATGGTTTCGTTTTTCTGACTTATCTAGTTTAATAAATGTAGCAACTTACATGTTTCATATCTTCTATCTTTCTGCACAATATTGGTGGAAGCTCAGTGTATTCCCATGGTTTTAAGAACACAATGGTGGCTAGTCATGAAACTATTTTATCAACAGTCACTGAAAAACATGGATTGGATTTTATACATATCTAAATTTACTCGTTTCCTTATTTCCTTTAGCAATGATCATATTTTGACATGTTGCAGAATATGAATAGTAATTGTGGTTTGCATTAATTGTGTCAGAAGCTAGGTTGTTGTCAGTCAGTTTATTAGGTACTAGATGGATAGAACCAGAAGGCAATTGGTGCTAAACTGTAGCGTTTTGTGCATTGAGTGTGTATCTTTTACATACAGCCTTGCAGGAACTATTAAGTATTAAATTAGAAATATCTTCCTTTAGGTGTACTTACTGTATGTCCTTTAATTCTTGGCGCCGGTGCTTTTCATTTATCAGGTAAAAGTTATATAAATACTGCTTAAGCATAAGATGTCTTCCCTTAGACATAGAAAAATCCAGTTTACTCTTTTCCTAAAGATTTGAGGCATGTTAATATTAGTATCACATCAGCATTAAATGTCCACAACAGTAATATAGTGTTTTAAAAGTAATTTATCATGTTTTTTTTTTTTTTTTGCACTTTCTAATAATCACACTTAGAATTTTTGTAAATGATGGGATCATGATATACATACATGTTCATTGCTGTTCTTTTATCAGAAGTTAAATATATTCAATCTCATATTTATAAGTACTACTGGGTTTTAAAATGAATCGTAGACATCTTTAAAATAAAAATACGAATGTAATTCATTCAGTTTATGTTTTCAGATGTTATTCTATAGTTGGTGTTGATATTATAAATAAACTGGAACCTCCACTCTTCTGGGAAGGATTTCCACTAGATTTAGTGGCGTGGCTATTGGGAATTGTGTTCATTTATCCATAAGAGGATTAGCAAGATTAGTTCACTGGTGTTAGTTGAGAAGTTGTAATTGTTGTTTCGGTTCCTTCTAAAGATGTCTCTCAGGTCTCTGCAAAACACTCAAGTTCTTCCAGTCTTACCTTTTTAAACCATTACTCATTGCTTTATGTAAGACAGAATACATGTGTGTGAATGAGAGGGAGGCGGGTGGAACTGTCCGGCTGCAGGGAGAAGTGGTCACAAAGGTGCAGGAATTCAGATGTTTAGGATCAACTGTCCAAGCAGATGGGAAGTGTGGAAAAGAGGTGAAGAAGAGAGTACAGGCAG
>JAOUQV010000024.1:9146887-9157891 GCA_028565295.1 Aspidoras spilotus | reverse complement strand
GTCGACCCACCCGGGGATCGAACCCGGGTCCTCTTGCTGTGAGGCCACAGCACTATCCACTGCGCCACCGTGCTGCCGTCCAGAACACTCATATGATCTTGATTAATTATATTTAAATAATGTTATTCGCGTGTTCTTGCAGGTTTTCTCCAGGTGCTCTGGTTTCCTCCGGCATTTCAAAGACATGCAGATAAATTGATGTCTTTAAAGTGGCCCTTAATGTGTGAATGTGAGTGAATGTGTGGGGTGGTGCCCTGTGTAGTGTTGTTCCTGCTCTTGTGGCCAGAGTTTCCGGGTCAGCACTGTCCGGCCCGCAACCCTGAATAGATTATGTGGAAGATAATCAATAAAATGAATAAAATTTTAATTTAAAAACTAGTTAGGATGAATTCAGCTAGACTAGGACTTTTTAGGAGCTTTAAATTGTTATGTGCCCTGCCCATTTTTGTGACATCACCTACATAAAGTCATGTGAGTTAAGTCAATTCCTGTTAAATATATTTTTCTAGAGCAGGAAATAAATTCGGAGCTTAAATGTCCGGCATTATCCAATATTCCAGGTTAACCAAATTCTTAAACCATTGGTCCTTTCAGTAAAGAAGAACAATATGCAGGGACTGGTTTGTTGTTGTCTGAAGGTGTGTCTGTTTGCCGGCATTTGTCAAAGACTTTATGCATAGTTATGCCACTTATTTAATAAATTGATAAAATTTGTATAATTTTCTAATTTTTTTGGCTATCCACTGCTTTGTGTCCTAAGCACCCGATACATATACAGTTCAATTTGTCTCTAAAAGCCAGTACATAAGCAATGCTTAAAAAGATCATTTAGATAAGCATAGATTCTTTGCGATATTCATGAGGCAGTCAATCATTTAAAGATGAAGCCATAACTCTTTTCTCTGAAGCCTATGGTTCACCTTCACCTCCTGTCATTATAGAGACAGTATACAAATAGTTTGCTGGGTGAGTGATTAACTTTGGCAGAGTTGCAACGTGTGGAGTCCACATAGACATCTGTGAAATCAGGCACTAGTCAAGCGAACCACCGTGGCAGTCCAGTGTGAGCCACATGGAGCGGATGCAAGCGCAGTAGTGTACGTATAAATCAAGGATCTGACAACCAGAATCACAACAGTACTGCTATTTAAAAATAATTTATTACAATGCTTGTAATAGAATGGCATGTGTTTTGTAACAGTGAGACTTCCACTAATATGAAGTTTAAAGGCAACAGTCACAGCTAACACTTAAATGGACATCAAACGTAAACGGACATGACAAAGTCACTGATTTAGATTACGTTTGCGACATTTGTTTGTGCTAATGCTCAAATCAAAGGCTCTATATAAGAAGTAGAGTGTGCAAAATAATGTATTTTATGAATCTGCGCATTTATTTGATTTAGTGTTTACAGAAAAATAATCGAGACTTAATTGCTCATTTATTACAAAAGCCTCGAGTTGCTGAAACAGCTTTACCTTCTGTAACCACTGTGTGTAGTTCTCCATGATGTGCTCCAGCTGTTGAATCTTCTGGTTCGAGTAGTCAGGTTCTGGTGGCGGAGCATCTCTCTGAAGTGAGTTCACATTGTACTGAGTACCCGCTTTTGTCTCGCGACAGGATGCCCCTGTGTTTCCGTCACCTTCCGGGAGGATAAAGGTGTAGGTACATTGTCCGTGCTGGAGACGGTGGTACCTGCGGCTAGACGAACCTCCTGCGCTGTTCCCCGTGCTGCTGGCCTTCCCAGAGGAACTGCGTGATCCTTCATCCGCTACTCTCTTCTGTTCACTCCCAATACAATTGGCCGCCACCAGAAGAGCTGCTAAACACAGGGCGCGATAGGCAAGTGTCCACCAGAGCATGTCAGCACCACAGATACAGAGCTGTCAAACAGATCTGGTAGAGGTTTCCTCTGGAAATATTGTGTTGCTTTGACTAGTCTATAATCACTCTTAGACTGTTAGAACGTCCAGTCGTTCAAGATATCCTTATGGGACCTTCTTGGTAAAGAACTATTTGAGAACATCATTGGCCTGGTTGTATCCTCAACTTTGCCCAGTTTATCCTCTTGATGAAAGAAATACTTTAAAAAGACTCCTGCATGTGATACACACTGACAGCTATTAAATTAGCAACGTGTGAAAGAGGTTGTGAAGCCGAGCCTCCATAAAGAGATGCAGCACGCAGAGTAAGAACTGTGCCGTCAGACCTCCCCTGGTGCGCTGTCTATCTTTCATGTTCTACTAACTCACTAAGCAACTGTGCAGGATTCTTTGCTTCTAGCCTGCTCTGTGCCTGCCCCTCAGAGTGACTAGAAAGGAATGTGTGTGCGTGCATGTGTTTGTGTGCATGTGTTGAGAGTGAGAGGGAGAGTGAGTGAAAGAGAGAGAGAGAGGCAGAGAAGGACCCCAGCACAGAGGATGTTCTCAAAGTATAAGGATCATTTTACAAGCTCTCTGACCCTCAACTTTTGTAGTAGCCCTGCCTCCAGTTCATGGCCTGCTGTGGTTTTCCATACACTACACCAACCACACACACAAACACACACAAACACATGACATGTTTATGTTTACAGGCTAATATGTCAGGCTTGCACTGCATGTTCTTGGTAATTTAATATGCCAAGCAACTTTGATTGATTTTCAGCTTGAGATATTTTGCAGCCTAATGATAAAACTCTGTAGAAAATATAATTCATGAACTCGTCTTCTCTTATGAAGAACACTAACCATTGCCTTTCCCCCTTTGCAATACCAACATAATGAAATATAGCACAGAGTTAATGGCAAGTCTGCATTGTAAGATAAGACAGCCAATGCCTGGCTTTTTCCCACTGCTGTAGTTTCGATAGTTTCAGAAAGGTAAAATCAGGAATAATTTAAAAAATTTTGCCTGTAGATCAGTGCCCTGAATCACAGACGGTACCCTACCTTGATAAAAGATGGAGAATTTAAGTTTCAACTAAAAGTAATAAAAAAAATCCATTCTAGAAATAAAAGATGGATGTTGTTTAGTGATATGCCACTTTAAAAGAACAACTATGTGCATTAATACACACCGCCTCTTCACATTTTCTGCCTCATGTGTAGGCAGCCCAAGATAACAAGCCCAGAATATCCTAGGACCAGCCCTGGCTAAAAGCATATGTAAACATTTCCCTGAAACCCAGGATCTAAAGTGTTGCTCCTCTGGACCATTCTATATCCATTTGTCCCACAAATGTAATAAATGACTATTTTGTCATCACTAACATAAACTGAACCAATCCCATGTAATACGATAAAACATCACTAATGGTGTAATATCATGGAGTCTATTTGTCATGGTATTAATTTGGAGGACATTAAAGCTCTATACTTTCAACATCTAGTTCATATATCAGTTTTAACCTATTTTGCACCCAATTTAAATTGTTTTGGCTACGGCACTTAAATATCAGTAGGTGGTAAGGGAAATGCCTAAGCCGTCCATATTTACATCAATTGAGTTAAATCATGCAAGACCCAAATTCCTGACAAGAATGTAAACATGCAGGGGAAAAAAGACTTTATGCTGCAAAATTAACTGCTGAAGTGCCAGAAGGAAATGTGATGAATCCTAAGATGTTTAATAATTACTCGAAACAAATTACATAACAATAACAAAATATTACCATCATATAAATGACATTTTTACAGTCTGGAACAGCTTTGTTTAAGTATTTCATATGCTTTTATAGATAGACAGACAGACAGACATATTGATAGATACCATACATTACATAAATAAATACATTATTTATGCAAAATATACAGTAAATAAAATAAACTATATACAATATCAAAATATTACAAACTATTTCCTGGACAAAATTTTTTAAATATGATACAAGTGCAATGTAATAGGACAGTGTTAGCACAGTGCTTAAGATGTTGGCCCAGTGACCGGAAGGTCCCTCCACTACCATTGTTGGGTCCTTCAGCAAGGCCCTTAACCCTCAATTGGCCAGTTTTATACAGAGGTAAATGTAAGTTGCTGTGGAAAATTGCATCTGCCAAAAATTTCTCAAATGTATTTGTAATCAATTGCATAATACACAAGACATAGAACCTAAATGGGTTCCATCATAGGAAAAGATGTAGAACTACAACCAATTTTCCCCATTGTGTCAAAAAAAATTCAGTTAATGTACACACTTTTACAGAAAAGGTTTCTCTAAAGGTTCTCCAACGTATTAAAGTATGTGTGTGCACAGTATATAGGATGTCTCTGTGTTAATGAAGGTTCTTTCAGACCCTGTGTATCACCCTTAATTTTAAATCTTTAACACCTGGCTCAATAGACTAATTGATGCTAATTACTGCTAATGTAATGTAACTGCTAATTACTAATGTAGCAGTATAAGTTGAAACTGGTTACCACTGAAGGATATCCTGCACTAAGTATCACATGTAAGCTAAGTATCCATTTAATCATTCATTCATTCATTTTCTATACCCGCCTAATCCTAGTTCTAGGGTCACGGGAAAGTCGACGCCCACTCGGCAACCTTGAGCGCGATGGCAGGAACAACCATAAACGGGGAACCAATACATTATAGGGCGCACACACAGTCACACACATTCACACACCAATTAAGAGACGCCAGTTAACGTATCATGCATGTTTTTGGAATGTGGGAGGAAACTGGAGTAACAAAACAAAACCCGCCTAAACAAGGGAAGAACATGCAAACTCCATACACAAATTTCCCTGAGTCACCCCACCCGGGGCTCGCACCTAGGATCTTCTTTCTGTGAGGCCACAGTACTATCCACTGCCTTACCGCGCTGCCGAAGTATACGTCTACCAGAAAAAAATCTCCAAACATGAATACGTGTGATTTTGTTCGATGGAATTGGATGCACTTTTCAAGCTCTACCAAACTAATATCAGCAATAGCTACAGGAAAAAGCAGAAGATAAAGGTCTGCGTGACAATTTGGATTGCGTCTACCGAACCTATGAATTCTCCACAATTGTGTGGTGATTACAGGAGATCTGGAACAATGAGACGACAAAACTAGGCAAGGACTTTCACTGAAATAGTCAGGCTTACTGGTAATTATTGGAATATTGATATTGATCTACTTCAGCATAGCATCCCATCAACTTACAAATGGGGAAATATGTGAACAGCTGAAGAAATTTTTATTAATCATGAACGGAAAAATTCCATTCCATCTAGTATATCAACTACATTTTTAAATATACTCTTATTTTTATTGTCAGTTGCATTGCTCAGACAATTCCTTCTCACCAATGAAGCTGTTACATGGTTAATTAAACGACAATAATATGCTAGTCCACCACATTCCTCCACATTCGACGGGCTAGTTCATCAATGCCATAGCCTTGCCTGTGTCCTGCACGTCCACTTAATCAAGCCCAGAAAGAACTCAACAAATAGAATCATTCAAATGTGCTACCCTTAAAGCACTTAACATCTCATTTGATATGCACCCAAGCATAGAGAAACAATGATTCAGTTAATTTACTAGTGGCATTAAAGGCACGATGACAAATGATGAACGCTGAAAAGAAAGGATTATCAACCGGTTTGGCACAAGATCATTAAACTGGGATTTGCACACACAAGAAATAAAGAGGCTGTGTTTATTCTTTTATACGGTTAAACTACCAAGCAAGAAGCAGCAATATTAAACATTCCTTCTTGGAATTTCTTGACTGGTTTAATATTTGTTGCATCACAATATTTATCTATCTTTGCTTGTTATACAACTTTCTACTCAATACTTTATAATAACTAAAAAAGTCCTCTTACCATTCATAATATCTTGTAATATTGATATGACTGTCTCATTTGCACTAGACACAGGAAAAGACCTTGCCTTGCAAATCTGCAAAGGACACCGTCTTCTATTCATGTGTTAAAAAGGCACGATCTCATTGAGACAAGTGATGTCAATAGCCTAAATGTTCTCATGGATTGAAATACTGGACGCAGCAATCAATGTCTTTATATAAATAGTGTGACACGAACAAATGATGTGAAAGTGCACAAATATTTGTGTATAATTTAGGGAATTAAAAAAAACATCAATATTAACATTAAACACGATGGAGTCTACAATCAAAATAAATACAACTTACAAATACAGTAATAGCGGTCAGGGTCAGGCACAGGACAGGCTTAATAAAAAAAAATAAAAAATAAAAAGAACAGGCAAAGTGTCAAAACCAGACCAGCACTACTGCACAGAAATAAGGCTCAGTGCTTTGTGTAGCAAGTTTTTCACTAAAACACTGCTGGGCATTGTGTAAGTAAGTTTAAGTGTGAGTAATTAACAGAAACAGGTGCACCTGTGATTCCTAAACTCATCAGAAATCAAGAGGCTTAAAGCTACGGTTGCCAGGTGTCCCGTTTTTTAAAATAAGTCCAGGAAAATGTATTTAATATAAAATGTCCTGGTTTTTAATAATATCTCCCCCATTCTTGCATACGAAGTGAACACCTTTAGTCCCCTAATGCAACCCCATACCATCAAAGATGCAGGCTTCTGAACTGAGCGCTAATAACAACTTTGGTCGTCCTACTCCTCTTTAGTCCTAATGACACGGCGTCCCTGATTTCCATAAAGAACTTCAAATTTTGATTTGTCTGACCACAGAACAGTTTTCCACTTTGCCACAGAAGATACAGCTTCTTCTATAAACTGTAGAGTTTAAGCCGGCAACGGCAGATGGCACGGTAAATTTTGTTCACATATAATAATAATAATAATACATTCAACATATATAGCACTTTTTAAGATACCCAAGGACGCTTTAAAAAAATGGGTGGGGTAAAGATAGGTGGGGTGAACAAAGATGGGTGGGGTAAAGTATTCAAATTTTCTTTGGAAATATTCCTGAAACCATTCTGTGATTTCTAATACAGAAGCATGCCTGTGATGCAGTGTCCAAAGATCATGGGCACCCAGTATGGTTTTCCGGCCTTAACGCTTACACACAGAGATTACTCCAGATTCTCTGAATCTTTAAATGATATGCACTGTAAATGATAATATGTTCAAACTCTTTGCAATTATACACTGTCGAACTACTTTCTGATATTGCTCCACTATTTGTTGTCGCAGAATTAGGGGGATTGATGATCCTCTTCCCATCTTTACTTCTGAGAGCCGCTGCCACTCCTAGATGCTCTTTTTATAACCAGTCATGTTAATGACCTATTGACAAGTGACCTAAGAAGTTGCCATTTGAATATGGTTTTAGATTTTCCAGGCTTTTATTGCCCCATCACATCTTCTTTGAGACGTATTTCTGTCATGAAATTCCAAATGAACCAATATTTGGCATGAAATTTCTGATATGTTGTTTATGTTCTACTGGGAATACAATATCAGTTTTTGACATTTGCAAATTATTGCATTACATTTTCATTTACAATTTGTAAACCAGCTATTAGAGAGCACAAGCCAGTGTATTTCTAGTGCCGGTTCCAAGCCCGGGTAAATGGTGAGGTTTTCGTCAGGAAGGGAATCCGGTGTAAAACATTTGCCCCGTAAAAGATGCAAATTAATCAATGTTACTACATACCGGATCGGTTTTGGCATGGGTTAACAATGACTGGGGGGTAATCAGGGTACTGGCTGAAATTAAGCTACTGTTTGCTGAAGACGACGAGGAGAAGCGCGTGAGGAGACGGAAAGAAAGCAGGAGAGTTAAGAGTGTAGGACTAAAGGTAGCAACCTTCCTAAATGTAGGGATGATGACAGGTAAAGGTAGAAAAATGGCTGACATGATGGAGAGAAAAAAGGTGGATATTTTGTGTGCGCAGGGGAAAAAGTGGAAGGGGAGTAAGGCTCGAATCATTGAATCATAAACTGTTTTATCATGGTGTGGATAGGAAGAGAAATAGAGTTGGGGTGGTCCTGAAGGAGGACTATGCAAAAAGTGTTGTTGAGGTGAAAAGGGTGTCGGATAGGGTGATGAGTTTGAAGTTAAAAGGTGTAATGGTGAATGTTGTCAGTGGATATGCACCAAAT
The DNA here is from genome assembly GCA_028565295.1 of Aspidoras spilotus. Taxonomy (NCBI): domain Eukaryota; kingdom Metazoa; phylum Chordata; class Actinopteri; order Siluriformes; family Callichthyidae; genus Aspidoras; species Aspidoras spilotus. The sequence goes on along the minus strand of JAOUQV010000024.1, from coordinate 9,149,859 downwards.
GTTGGCTGTGGGTTGGAGGAGAAAGAGAGATTCTGGAGGGAGCTAGATGAAGTAGTAGAGAGCATTCCCAGAGAAGAGATGTGATTGGAGCAGACTTCAATCGGCATGATGGTGAAAGAAATGAGGAGATGAGGAGGTTATGGGCAAGTTTGGTGTTAGGGATAGGAATCTAGAAGGACAGATAGTGGTGGATTTTGAAAAGAGTATGTAAATGGCTGTGGTGAACACATATTTATAAAAGAAGTTGGATCACAGAGTGACCTACAATAGTAGAGGCAGAAGCACACAGGTAGACTACATTCTGTGTAGAGGGGGTCATTTGAAAGATATTGCAGACATGAAAAGTAGCGGCAGGGAATAGTGTAGCTAGAGAGGAGAGGGTAAGGAAAAGAAGGAAGGAGTATTTTGAGGAGCCAATGAATAAAGAGAATGACAGGAAAAGAAGAGTGGAAAGCATAGAAATGGTGGAACAGGATATAGTAAAGATTAGCAAGGATGAAATAAAGAAAGCTTTGAAAAGGATGAAGAAGAGAAAAGCAGTCGGACCCGATAACATACCAGTAGAGGTATAGAAATGTATAGGAGAGATGGGAGTATCGTTTTTAACTATATTATTTAATGAGATTTTTGAGAGTAAATTGATGCCTGAGGAATGGAGGGAAAGTGTACTTGTATCAATTTATAAGAACAAGGGTGATGTGCAGGGTTGTAGCAATTAGAGGGGCAATAAGTTAATAAGTCACACAATGAAGATTTGGGATACAGTTGTTGAAGCTAGGCTTAGACAATCAGTGACTGTTTGTGAGCAGTAGTATGGCTTCATGCCACTGTGTCTTTGTGTATTTGAAAAAAGCTTATAATAGGGTGCTTAGGGAGGAACTATGATGTTGTATGAGGAATTACGGAGTGGCTGAAAAGTATATTAGATTGGTGCAGGACATGTATGAGAACAGCATGACAGTAGTGAGATGTGCAGTAGGATTGACAGATATCTTCAAGGTAAAGGTGGGACTGCATCAAGGATTGGCTCTGAGCCCCTTCTTGTTTGCTCTGGTAATAGACAGATTAACAGATTAGGTCAGACAGGAATCACCGTAAACTATGATGTTTGCATATGACACCGTTATCTGTAGTGAGAGCCGGGAATAGCTATACCGGTTCTGAAGGAAGTGAAAACCTGGTCAGCAGAAGCCATCTCTGCCCTTCAGGACTGTTTTGAAAGCACTGACTGGGACATGGTTAAAAAAGCTGCAACCTACAGCGTAATCATGAACCTGGAGGAGTACACATCATCAGTGACCAGCTACATCTAAAAGTGCAACAATTACGTGATTGTCTCCAAGACCATCACTGTCCACTCCAACGAGAAGCCGTGGATGAACAGAGGGGTGCGTGCACTGCTGAAAGCCCGGGACTCCTCCTTCAAAACAGGAGACAAGACAGCTCTGAGAAAAGCGATGCCAATACTCTCCCGGGCAATCAGAAATGCATAGCGCGCACATGGCCAGATCATCCATAGTCACTTCCAAAACAGCAGAGACACACGGCACATGTGGCAGGGAATCCAACTTATCACCAATTACAATTACGCACGGTTTGAGGCGCAGAACAACGGAACTATGAGAAAGTCCACCACTTCTCACAATGACCAGGTGCTGTCTTTTACTGTGGCTGATGTGAGGAAAACTCTACGCAGAGTCAACCCATGGAAAGCTTCTGGACCAGACAACATTCATGGCAAAGTCCTCACAGAATGTGCAGACCAGCTAACCGAGGTCTTCACCGACATCTGTAACATCTCTCTGAGCAGCTTCGTTTTTCCTACATGCTTTAAGGCCACCACCATCATCCCTGTGCCGAAGAAGTCTCCTGTGTCCTGCCTCAATGACTATCGCCCTGTCGCACTCACACCCATCATTAGCAAGTGCTTCGAGAGGCTCGTCATGAGGCACATCAAGACCCTGCTACCCCCTACTCTGGACCCCCTGCAGTTTGTGTATTGTCCCAACAGGTAAACAGACGATGCCATAGCCACTACCCTTCACCTAGCCCTCTCACACCTGGACAATAAAGACACATATGTTTCTATGCTGTTCATTGTCTTCAGTTCAGCATTCAACACCATCATTCCTCAGAAACCGATCAGGAAATTAGATCTTCTGGACCTGAACACCTCCATCTGCTACTGGATCCTGGACTTTCTGACATAAAGACCCCAGTTGGTTTGGATCGGATGTAGCACCTCCAGCACCATCACACTGAACACTGGAGCGCCCCAGGGCCCCAAGGCTCAGTCCACTGCTGTTCACCCTGCTGACTCATGACTGTGTAGCAATGCACAGCACCTTGGTCTGGAGGAACGTTGTTTCGTTTCACTGTGTACTGTAACACTGTATATGGCTGAAATGATAATGAAACTACTTGAGACTTAAGACTTGAGAAAACTCTCAAGCTACAGGGAGAAGTGGTCACAAAGGTGCAGGGGTTCAGATACTTAGGATCAACTGTACAAGCAGATGGGAAGTGTGGAATAGAGGTGAAGAAAGAGTACAGGCAGGATGGAGTGGATGGAGAAGAAGTGATGTGTGACAAAAGGGTTGCATCAAAAAAAAAGGAAAGGTTTATAAGATGGTAGTGAGACCAGCCTTGTTATATGGTTTAGAGACAGTGGGACTGACTAAGAGACAGGAAGCAGAGCTGGAGGTGGCAGAGCTTGAGATGTTAAAGTTTTCATTAGAAGTGACCAGGATGGACAGGATTAGGAATGAGAACATCAGAGGGACAGCACAGGCTGGAAAATTGGGAGACAAAGTTAGAGAGGGCCGATTGAGATGGTTTGGACATGTGCAAAGGAGTGATAGTGAATATATTGGTATAAATGGAGCTTCCAGGCATGAGGCAGAGAGGAAGACCAAAGCAGAGATATATAGATGTGGTCAATGTAGACATGCAGGTAGTTGGTGTGAAAGCAG